>JBBMEG010069321.1:0-11525 GCA_037832605.1 Cyclanthera cordifolia
ATACAAAATTAAAAATTAATACACAAATACAGTACTTTTTCATTTGAATAATGTAGATTGAATAATTAGAGAGTTGATGAATACAAACCACTCAAAAATTCTATCTTATTTTTTAATTATTTTATTTACTATGGTAAAATGGCCTATAAAAAAATCTGAATATTATTCCCTAATGTAGCCAATATGTAATAACAAAATTAAAATAAAATAAATATCTTTTACGAAAAAAATAATAATAATAATAATATTTCCAACACGTTAACCCCAATTTTCAAACCAGACCCACCACTATCAGTCTCCGGCTGAGCCGTCCACCAGCCGACCCTTTAACCTCCTGTCTTCTCCACTCACTTTCTATCTTCTCTTTATAAACCACACAGCTTCCAATTTTTCTGCATCACAACAATCAATCACCAAACCAAGAAAAAAAAAAACAACCCCACCAAAATGAAGGTTTCTTCCATTGACGACTCTGAGCTTTTCCGTAACGGAATCACCACCGCCGCCGCTGCTACTACCACCACTCATCTTACCGTCATGAAAACCTCTCTCTTCTTCGCCGGCGACGGCTTCACCGTCTACGATTCCAGAGGCAAGCTCGTCTTTAGAGTCGATTCCTACGGCCCTGATTCTCGTTACAGAGATGAACTCGTTTTAATGGACCCTCATGGCCGCTGCCTCTTCACCGTACGCCGCAAGGTAATGCCTAAATTTCCCTTTTCTCTTACATCGAATCGAAATGGGTTTTGGTTAATTTTGGATTTTGGGTTCTTGATTGTTCGAATTTTTGAGTTATGGTTGTTTACTCTGCTTCCTTCTGCGAAAACAGAGGCCGAGTTTGCATCAACGGTGGGACGGGTATATCCGGGAGAGAATCAACGGTCAGAAACCCATCTTCGGAGTGCGGCGGTCGTCGATCATCGGACGGTCGAGTTTGACGGTGGAGATGTATGGAATATTCGGGGAGGAGTATCAGATTGAAGGGTCGTTTGGGCAACGATCATGCAAAATTTTGAATGCTAAGAAAGAAATAGTGGCTGAGATTAAGAGGAAAGTTGATGCTTCCACTAATGTTTTGCTTGGAAAAGATGTTTTTTGTCTTTCTGTAAAGCCTGGTTTTAATGGAGCTTTTGCTATGGCTTTGGTGCTTGCTCTTGATCAGATCAACGGTGATGATGGGCTTGATTCTCCTGATGAACCAGATCGGACCCTTGGTTGATTTTTGAGAGGTTGTTTGTTTGTTTCTGGGCATTGGCTCTGTTTTTATGGCTTTGTTTGCAGTTTTGATGTTGATTAAATGTGTATATTTTAAACATTTACAGTATGAAATGGGAAAGAAATGGAATTTGATTACACAAAACAAAGCTTCAACTGTGGTATGATAGCCATTCAGTTTTGTAGAATGAAAAAAAAAAAAGAAAAGAAAAAACATCCAGTTCTTGCAGTAAGCTTATCTTGGGCTTGTCTTGATTATGGGTATCCCAGAAAGAGAATAGAGAATAAATTAGTGATCGATGGGATAATGATCTGCACGTCCAACGGTGGGGAGGGATAGTGATAGGATTGGGCCTTAGAAGGGTTTATGAATATTAGAGGGACATATAAGAAAATAGTTAGAGTTTGGTAGTGATTCTAGTTTAAATAGAGAGGTTGTGTGAAGAGAAGGATATGCATATTTTGAAAGATTTCATTAGGGCTCTTAGAGATATTCTTTAAAGAGAAAGGGAGGTTTCAAGTCATATTCAAACTTGTTTTATCTTGTATTGCTTTTATTTTGTATTTCAATATATTTAATGCTCATGTTCTATTTCGGGTCCTATCATATCCATCCTCATCCCATCCATTTTCACCGCTCCGAACATGCCCTATGTCTTTTATTAACATCTGGTCGACTTGATTTTCTTAGTTGAAGACTTCAGATCTTGAACTATGTTTGCCTTTGGAATCTTGTCGAAATATACAATTGGGATTACATTTTTTATATTTCGGCTTTTGTGTACTAGTAGTCATATGTTATATTCGAGTTTTATGAAATTATACTGTCTTACCACCTAGTCTTGTTTTTTCAAGCATTTACTCTCATCTCCGTTATAAAACGATTCTTCTTCTCTTATTCGTGGATGTAGATAATACAAAATTAGCGAACCACTTAAATCGTTTTTTTTATTGTTATTTAATAAGAACAGCAGAGACAGTTTTAGAGAGTGGAATGGAATTTGTTACATTGAATAACAGAGAAAAATCAATCAGTTGAAGTTTTAAAAATTCAAATAATCAATGTTAGCTTAAAGAATTGAAGATGAATTATTTAGTTGCAAGTTTTTGCAAACTGCTTGATCTTGAGCTGATTTCTGATGTTTTGAAGAGCCTTTTTTCTATGATGCAAGAATCATCATAAGAACAGCAGTACTGGCTGTGAGAACCATTGAATATGAGCAGCCAAACCAGCCTCCAAATCCCAGTTTCTGCCATTTTTTTTATTACCAAAAAGAAGAAACTCAAATTAAATAACCTTAAAATGACAGAAAATCAGTTGAAAAATCAAACTGTTTATGAAAAATCTTACCTTTAAAGAGAGAAGAGATGCAGGTCCTGCAGAGGAAGATTTGAGCCCGGTGAAACCGATATCGTAAGAAATGCTGCCATCCGGCTTAAACAGTCCAAAGTTCCTCTCGGATGTCGGTCCCGGCTTAGAGTTCTCATTAAACATAGCAAAAATGTAAGCCTTCACCACGGTTTTCGGTCGGTAAGGAGTTCCCTTCTTCTTCATCAACTTCTTCCGTAGATTTCGATTATATGTCCTAGCATTTTTCATCGTAGCCCCAGCTTCATTCTCGTCGCCACGAGAAGCCCATCCAGTCTCCGAGACAACGACCGGCATCTTCGGGAACCCAGCCTTTTCCAGTGCAGCGTACGCCGCATCGACTTGAGCGTCGAACATGTTGTCGTAGTGTAGATTGGTTTTCGCGTCGAAGATTCCCTTGTTCTTCTTAAAAAGTGCATAGTTGATGTCAATATGTTGAGGGTCATTCTTGTAAGCCAAGAATGGGTAAGCATTAATGTAGAAAGGAGAGCCAATGAATGAGGAGAATTGCAAGAGAGGTTTCATAAATGGCAAAACATCTTGTCTAAAATTGCAAGATGAAGGTGGGAATGAGTTTTCAAAAACAGCTTCAGAATGTGGACTTGAAACTTGAACAATGGCTGTCAATTGAAGCTTGTAAAGAGCATTGTAAACATTTTTAACTGCTGGGACAAGAACTTCCCACAGCTCGACATCGCCGCTCCCCAACACCTCGTTCCCGACCGCGATCCCTCGTATATGAGTGTCGGGGAGAAACTGTTGTACGTTCTCTTTGATCCAGTTCATGGCGCGATCCTCCCCCACGCTTATGTCTTTGAGGTATTCGTTACCGAGACCGACTATTATCTCGATACCGGAACCTTTGAAAGCGGTAAGAACTCCATGATCAGCATCATAGATTCTGATGTTCTTTATCTTTGCAGCTTTTAAAAGTGTCACCACTGTTTCAGGTGGTGGTAAATTATCAGCTATCCTTCCATAATTTACTCCATATGTCCAAGTTGCCTCCACTGCTGTAAAAAAAAACCCAATACTCTTACACCCAGTCGATTTTGTTTTTAGTTTTTTAAATTTAAGCCTACGACTACTATTCCAACGCATAATTTTAATGTATATATGTTACTTGTGTTTTTAAAAACAAAACCATATTTTGAAAGTTAAAAAAAATAACTTCCAAATACTTGTTTTGATTTAAAGATTTTGGTTAAAATTCATATATGTACTAAAAAAGAAGATGAACGTACGTAGAGAATTTAGGTAAATATAAGCTTAAATTAAAAAAAAAAAATCGAAAAACTAAATAGTTATCAAATAGAGTTAGTTTTCGGTTTTTGGTTTTTGAAATTCACGGTTTTTTTCATCTTCTCTTAAGAAAGAAGGTGAATCCTAACTAAATTCCATAAACAAAAACAAGAACTTGGAAGCTATTCTTTTTTAGCTTTTAGTTCTTTGTTTGATTTTTAAAAATATTAGTAAAATGTAGATATCAAAACAATGATATCGTGTGTTTGAGTATTAATTAGGCTTAAATTTCAAAAAACCAAATGGTCATAAACGAGAGCCTTAGCTTTCAAAGTTGCTTAAGTTAAAAGCATTTTGATATGTAATTGTCAAAACGTGTTAAATTACGAATCAACTCAAAAAGTGAAGCAAAAGAGCGATGAGAAACATACCATTTAGGAAGATGGAAGAGAAGGTGAAAAGGAGGAAAAAAGAGGAAAAAGTGGTCATTTGTTTTGAGGATGGGCAAAAGGAGAAAGAAAATGGAGTTCCTTTTGTAGTTAAGATGGGGTATTGAAGAACTTTGTAGGGCAAAAATAAGAAGAAAAAAAGCAATGCTTTCCTTGATGAGGCCATGAGCATTACAATAAAACAATTATGAGATTCTTAGCCTTTGTACAAAGATGATTCAAATTTTGATCAGAAGGAAGAAGATTCTTTATTCTTAGTTCCATCATGAAAATGACTTTGGGACTTAGTTTTATGTTGGTATAGAATATATTCTTCCTTTTCCTTTTCACTTTTATCTCTCTCTCTCTCTCTCTTATTTCCTTTCTTTTCTTTTCTTTTTCTTTGGAAAATCTACATTTTCTGTTTCATTTTAAGGTTTTTGTTTGGGTAAAAGGTGTTTGATGGGGTTTGGAATATCCATTTTGCTTTTGGGGGCACTTTCCATTTTCATGCTAAAGAAAGATTGAGGAAAAGGTTGTTCTTTGAAAAGGTTTCATTTCAGTGTGGTCATGTTCAAGTTTAAGAGTAAGAAAATGCAACAAAAGCATAGATTTTGTTCAAATGACTTGAACTATGTTGTGCTTCCATTACTTAATCGGGGGTTTGCTTCTTGGTGGTCTCAAAGATAATGTCTCCCGAATCCGATCGAAATATGTATTAGAGTCTAAACCTTCGGTTTAGGATTTTATGTATTTTTAGTTATATGTTGTATTAGGAGTACTTTATATGAAAGTGTCAAAGTGAGTATAGTGTGACGATCATGCTTGTTCAGTGTGTGTTGGACATGGCTGCATGTATGTTCAACCATGTTTCATCATGCTTTTATGTTATTTTGTCATTATTGCATGTTATGATAGTTTTCTTCATTTTACTCTAAGTGTTGACTCCTCGCCATTTTCATATGCAAGAGAATCACAACAATTATGTGTCAAAATGTACTATATGGGGTATGACTTCTTGAAGCTTTCTTCCTACCAAGTTGTATGATGAAGTGAATATAGTTGAAGTGGTCTTTATTGTATTTCCATATAGTCTTTCAAAGACAAAACGTATTTCCAAACCTTCCTTCTCCCTTTTTTGAAAACCTTTTCACGAGGCTCGTGATAGAGGTTGCATCAGTTGTGTCACCTGTTTTGCGTTTTCGTTCGGCTGACTTGCTCGCCGGGTTAGAGCAAGTGCCACACAATCGACATTCTGCAGCCTCTGAAGTGCGACTGTGACACATAGCTCAGCTAGCACTAGTGATGCATTAGTATCCACTTGATCAGTGGTTCGAGTTTTCGTAGCTCTATGTAGGGTTTATTGTCCTTGTCCCTCAACTTGTACTAAAAAAAAGACTTTATTATGAGAGTGCAATTGTCATAGATAAATTGTCTTATTTTTTTGGGTCGTGGATATAAACACTTTTAAAGTCAGCCAAACTCTCTTAGAACTAACTGTTTGAGTAAGTGGATGTTTGGATTGAGTACTTAGAAGTAGATATACCAAACACGTCTTAAAAAAAATTACATTCAAATGAGTTTTTGATTCCAATCATAACTTAATAATTCTCAAAATAAATCTCTATTCTAAATACTCTTAATAATTACATCCAAATAAACTTTTTGACCGCAATCATTACTTCTAAATTCTCAAAAAAAATCCTCATTCTAAATACTTTAAAAATTACATTTAAACAGACTTTTGACTACAATCATTATTTTTGAATACTCAAAATAAATGTTCATTCTAAATACTCTTAAAAAACTACATCAAAACAAGTTTTTTATTCAATCATTACTTCTAACTACTCAAAATAAATTTTCGTTCTAAACATTAATTCTAAATACTTTTAACATTTCAATCCAAACATCCCCTAAATGCTTGCATTCTTATTTCTTAAAAGATATTATATTTTTACTCTTCATCGACATAGTTAACACAAAATTAGTTAACCACGTAAATTAGTGAGCTCTTTCGGTTGCTCTTACCATTTGTTATGGTTTTGATTAAGCATAACAGATTCTTTATGATAGAACCGTAAGCTCGTAATGGAAGTTCTTATTGGATCATTGAGTTTAAAAAAAAAAACAAGAGAAAACAGAGCAGCCACATAATGAAACAGAAAAAAACATATTTCATCCAATTTTAAATTAGAAGGTTGAAAAACTTAACATTAAAAATTCTACAGTAAAAAAAAGTCTAGTGAGCAAAAAACAACAAAAACTACTCTTTCTAACATCTAAATCTGACTGCGTCGAGTTCTCTTTTCGGTAAATACATTCGTAAAAGTAAAGCTATGATCACCGTGGGAGGACGGAAACAGTGCCGAAACAAAAGATCGGGTGTCAAGACCGCCAAAAGGTGGAGAGTAGGCCAGATGCAGCAGTCAGCAGATGGCTGTGATATGTGCTGCATTGATCCCTTGGTCTGTTTACGTTACAGCTTACCGTTTTCATTCACCAGTTTATCGAGTATGATGCTTTGGTCCTCGGCCTGTATATTACATTTTGCACCATTTGTTGAAACATCTTGATTGCCCTTACCCTCATTGTCTGGTGCTGCTTCATTCTGATCGTTCTGTTTCTCTTCCTCCTCGACTCCATTTGCTTGTTGAACGACATTGCCAGGGTTGTTTTCTTTCGTGTCGGGCAAACTGATTTCAAGCACAGTCTCGCTTTGCACCGTTTCTTTTTCGGATCGGTTCGCCTCACTACCAACCGTTTCTGTTACTGCTAAATCAATTCCTTGTTTCTCAACTTCTTCCAAACCTTCAGTTTTCTCTTGAATGGCATCTTGACTGTTAGTTTCGCCACCATTCTTATCCGTTTCGTCCTTACCGACAAACTCGGAGTTAACATCTACATCTGAACTTCCCTTGAGATCTTGCTTTTCAATTTCTTTCACCTCAGAAGAGTTGTCATTGGCGGCTTGGTCTTCTGTTTGACCAATTTCAGTTTCCCCAATGTCGCCGCCCACCATATCTTTACCAATTATATCATGATCAGCATCCACTTTTCCAATTTCACTGGGATTATCGCCATTTTCAGCTTGACGATTATCAGAACCGTCCTTACTTTGCTCAAAAACAGGCATTTCCTTCTCATTATCCTCTGCATCTTTCATTTCAACTTCTTCATTCACTTTTTGAGCTGCATCAGATTCCTCCATACTGTCTTTCTTAGAACCAGAAGATTTTCGGCTTCGCTTCTTCGGAGGCTCCTCTTTCGGTGGAGTTGCTTTGACCTTCTCGCTAATCCTTGCTGATCTTCTTGGCACCTCACCTGTGCTCCAATCGAACTCGGATATTGCAGGACTACCAGGATGCAATTTTAAGTACTGCTCCAAAAGCTTTCTGTTACCAATTTCTTCACCAGTTGGAGCAATGAATACAATCTCACTCTTCCTTGGTGTACCTGCATTCTTGGGTATGAACTGGAAGAAAGAACAATTATTAGTCATAATCTGAAAATTGTTGAACAGTTGATAAATTTACTGCAGCCTATCAACTAAAGTTTTAGGGTTGATGGATGATTTAACATGAGATTAGAGTAGAAAGTCGAAGTCCTATGTTCAAGTCTCTTTGATATTATTTCTTCTTAATTAACATGGATTTCAACTTGTTGACCATTTTACAAAATCTAAAATCAAATGAGGGATAGTGTTTAAGTGTCGATATAGGAATGGCTTGGTGAACAAGAAGGTCTTGAGAAACTAACAAGTAATGAGTTCAGTCCATGTTTACCACCTACTTAAAAATTAATTTCCTACTAATTTTCTTGGCATCTAAACGTTGTAGAGTTAGGTAGTATGTCCCATGACAATAATCGAGGCGATTACAAGCAGGTTTGAACAATCATAGATATAAGTAAAAGTGTTGATATAGCTAAATTTATCTCAACCTCTTTTCTTAAGGCTTTTGGGCAAAATATTTCAAAGGAAAGGAGGTCCATATACGCCGAGCTACGAGAGTTTGACGCGAAGACATCACAAGACAACATACATAACCCTCAAGCCACCCAAAAATGTTCAGAAAAGGCATCAAATAACTTAGCTAATGCACCTCACTCAAAAACTCACAAAGAAGAAGAAACATGGAAAATATGGGATGGGAACAAGTTGAACAGACATCAGTCTTCACCTCGACACAGCGAACAAACCTTGGTAGATTTCGCTGTTTCGAGGACTCCAAGGCTTTTTATCAAACTCTAACTGCAAACCAAATCAAAACAGAAAAACAAAAAGAAGACTCTTCATAATACACTCCATACAAATCAATTAATCACCATAGCTAATACAATAAAACTCACAAAAGCTTCCCATCATTATTCATATAACACTTCAAGAATACCTTAACTATGGTTAAAAACGTATAAACCTCGTGCATCGGGTCACATAGTCGCATACCGAAAGCATTCAATTCGGGTTTTTTTTATTGCAGCCCTAAAGAGCAGACTGTTTAAGGCACCAACAGTTTCAAAATGTTCTTCCCTAAACAAGCTTTCTCTACTCACTCTAGAGCATACAAGATCCTAGGGCAAGAATATCAAAGATGTTTCACACAAAACAACACAATACACCGCGGTTGATCGATCCAGATGCTAAGAACTTATAAATTCTGCAGGTCTCGAGTTACTTATTTTATGGTGATCACTTAGCTAGGAAGTAATTTTCTACAAAATTAAAATATTGTAGGCCAGTATGACAATAGTACATGTGCGCGTAAGTTGGCTCGAGTTATCAAAAAGAAATTAAACAGAAGCTGTTTCATAGATATTCATTGCTTACATTCATAGGAATCATCTAGAACTTCATAGAAACAAATTTTTCACTTCAAAATCCCAAAAAGATTTCCCACAAGCATACATTTGTGGGTAAATTATAAATTTGGTCCCTATGGTTTAAAGAAAGTTAGAGTTTAATCCATATAGTTTAAAAATCTAGACTTTAGTCCATATGGTTTAGAAAAATATAGAGTTTAGTCCTTATATAACTTGGTCCCTATGGTTTGAAAAAATAGAATTCAGTCCCTATGATTTGATAAACTCTAAAAAAGAGTTTGCTACTCGTAAATCGTAGATGAATCAAGGACGTAAATGTAACTTTTGATGTATAGACGATGCGTGTTTTGTCCAATCAATTACTTATCTCACACTCTCACGTTACACACAAATAACTAAATTCTACCTATTCTATTCACCTACAATTACAAACACCATAGACTATTTTTTAGATTTGATCAAATCTTACGGACTAAACTCTAATTGTTCAAACCATAGAACTAAATTGTAGGTCTTTCCAAACCATAGGTATTAAAGTCTATATTTTTAAACCATAGGAACTAAACACAAACTTTCTTCAACCAAATTTATAATTTACCCTACATTCCATATCCCATCTCAGAAGAAAAGAGTATCAAAGAAATGCCCAAAGTTTCAACAATTCCACCCAAAAAAATGAATAAACAGCAAACAAATTGGGGGGAAAAGTGAAAACTTTCACAAGAAATTAATCTTCCTTTGTAAAAAAAACACAAGGATTTAAGGTTGCAATAGGAACCCTAACTAACCATTCAAACAAGCCCTAAAACTAAAACAAAGTTCCAAAACCCAAATATCCACAAACTTCACCACAAAAGCACAAACATTTGAGATGAAATTCACAATACCCAGAAACAAAAACAGCAAGATGAAGAGGAAAACAAGTTCATTCTTTGCAAAAGAGGGCCTAAACTGAGTGAAATTTGCAAACTTTTAGAGAGAGAGAGAGAGAAAGAGAGAGACCAGTTTTTTCCAAGAAGCTGGTGCAGGCAGCTCCACAGAAATGACTTCATCCATGGCTGTTCCTCCTCCTACACTTTCAATTTGAGCTTCATTTCTGTTCATTTTTTTTTTTTTTTGGGGGGTTTCAGTTTCTCTCTCTAGAAATCTGTGTTGAGTTTCTCTGTACTCAAGTTTTTATTCTGGTGTGGCCAAAAAAGAACACATCAACCGTTGAGAGAAAGTACCTGAGGTGTGATTTTCTTTTTTTTTTTTTTTTTTTTGGTGGTTAGTTCTAAAATCCCACAAGGGCTTTGCTAAACTTACCTTCACAGCAAAAGTAGTGTTCAAAATCCAAACCCAGTTGTCCAATCTAAAGAGGGTGATCTTCCATTGGATGATTATCCACGTGTCAAGATCGTAGAGGCGAGTTCAGAGATTGGGAAGTCTACTCGGTTACAGGTTTTTCTGGCCTCAAAGATCCAATCTTTCTTTCTGGGTTTCATTCCAAAACTCCATTTTTTTTTAAGCTCTTTTTTTAAGAAACTCGTGGAAGCTTTTTTTTTTTTTTTTTTTTTAATTTTAGCCAACAATTATTATTTTAATATATAATTTTTATATTTTTAATATATAATTTTTATGATTTTAATATTTATATCTAATTTGTGTTTTGAAAAAGAAAATTCAAATTTTGAAGTTAAAAAATGAGAGATAAAAAAAAAAACAATTTTCAAAATCAAACTCATGTCGTGTTGTATTTTTTTTAGTAAAAATTGGAAAAGAGTGACCACGACCACTGATTGAGTAGATGTTAATGTATTATTAGTAGTAATTGAATTATACTCGTTTTGGCTCATGACATGATATTAAATAGAATTACTATTAAATAATGAAACTAATGTATCACCGACTTTTTTTTATTAAAACTCAACAATATTAAAGTATATTAATGAATCAAATTTAATACATAAGATTAAATGAATGGACGAATTGATTAAGATAAGAAGAAATAAATGTACGCCATATTGATAATTAAGAAAAGAATATAAAGGAAAATAAGGAAATTTTATTTTCCCGCACTTTGTTTTAAGGAATTGGAAAAGAGGAGCGAGTGGTGACGGTTGTGAAGCCACGTGTGAAACGGACGTGAACGCCTTTGGATAGCGTTTCCTTTAAGGGAATTGAAATGTGGGTTTCACGTCCGACTCTGACGGTAGATTGTGTTATGTTGGCTTAGGTTTCAAGTTTCTATTTGTCAAAGTTCGATTTTTTTTTTTTCAACTTTATTGAATTTGCAATTTACGATATATATATATATATATATATATATTCATCTACGATTACTTTTTTATTTATTCTTAGTTAAAAGTCAACAAATCTAGCTAATATTCAGCTTGAAAAAAAAAAAAAAAAGTTGGCTAATATTCGAATCTAACTTTTCTAAGTATTAGATGTCTCACAATTTTTTTTTT
>JBBMEG010069384.1:0-13351 GCA_037832605.1 Cyclanthera cordifolia
TATATATATATAATTATTGAATAAACTTTTCAAAATATAATTTTTTTTTTAATTATCAAATTAAATTTAATGTATAATATATTTAAATAGTCAATAAAGTTATTGGAAGAATAAAATTTTTTAATTTTATAATTGATTAAACAAGATATTATCAAATAAATTAATTAATTACCATTCTGCATGAAATTAAATAATCATATTTATGAAATTGGATTCATATAATGTCCTAATAATGCCATCAAAATGCATTATGAACAAGACAAAACATGAAGTCTAATCTAATTAAACTAGGGAGCGATAACAATGTAAAAAAGTGTTGTCTTGCCCTTTGAAGAACAATAGATGCAGGTTCAGTTTCAATGGAGTCGCCGATTTCATCAATTATTAATAAGTGGGGTAACCCTCATTTATGCAACATGAGATTCCTTCTAAAATCTATTTCTTGAGGATTTATTTACATTTCCAATAAAAGTTATATAAATTTGCACATACAACTCATAAATTATGATATTTATAGCAATTACATGTTTAAAAAGAAACTCAAATAATAAACCAGAAAAAACACTTAAACAATAAATAAAAACTAGAAACAAGTAAAAGAAAAAAATCATGAAATTCAACATTACGTGCTTAAAGCTTTTCTTTGTGACACCTACTTTTTAGTTTAAACACAAATTACCTATGCAATAAAGCTTTTGCTAGCATTTTCTTTTTGTTTCGACAAAGAGAATTCGATCAAAAATTCCTTGGTACAGTCGAGGATGAACAATTTATCTCGATTTAGGCATCAAAATTAACAATATGGCCATCACCAAAACAATCAAAATTACTATAAACCTTACCTTCAACAACAAGTGCCTGAAACTTCACTAGAAAAATTATGATAGGAATATATTGCAGGCTCGGATTGGCACTGACGAGGCCCGGTAGTTGAAAAAGCGCATGCCCATTACAAAGGTATAACTTGCAGCTCTTCCCCAACTAGAGATCAACATGCGTCCTCCAACTATAGGCGGACAAGAGCTGTAGATAGTACTGACAGGTTCTCGTTCCATGGTAGTGGACGCGACTCCTAGGGTTAATTATAATTGAGGCAGTGATTGATATTCAGTAAGATAGATGAAATTTCAACTTAAATTGAGTGTTAAAGTTAAATACTTAAGGAAATATATGTATATTTTTTTAATATTTTTGTATATGGAGCGCCTCGATAATAAAGCTCATGCCTTTTTTGGCTAAATGACATTGATGATTCTATCATGAAGTTGATACCTTATGATATAGGTCATCGTAGGTAAGTATGGTCCTTACACATTTGAGTGAACTCTTGGTCAGTGACTCAAGGTTTCAAAAGGCTAAAGTTGGCTTCAGGCTTTACCTCTTGAAGATGTAAGTTCTTAAACCCAGTACAGTTCCCTAACTTGGGATCTTTATAAGCATGAATACAACAAATGTACGCAGATACAAGATATCAATGATGCATGATAAATGATAATATCGGGGCGGTGTCAATAGGGCCAGCAGTTATGAGTCTTCAATTAAGAATATTGGGGACATCGAGGCTGTCGGCGGCTGTCGGAATTTCAATCAGACCTTCACATAGGACATACAACTTCATGGTTATACTCGTCATTACTTCTATATTCATGATTTTTCTCATATTTAAGTAATGTGGAACAACTTTCTTTGCATTTCAACAAACAATAGGCGTTGAAAGGAAACTGAAACAATGGTTTCAAAGATGAAAACTATATATGTTGTGAATTGATTACATTTAAATTGGTTCTTTCATCAAATTTAAATACCAACGTATATTCTTTTTCTTATTATTTATATATTTAGTTCGATTAGTTTTTTATTAATTTTTTCGTCAAGAACAGAAACCGAACCAATATATTTCGGTTTTCTTAAATATCAAACCGAATGATTCAATGTTATCTCCATGACTACCACTCTCCAATTTGGATCATTTAGGGTTTCTTGTATATTCCTTCGAACGAATAGATTGTCTATCCTAGAAGCAAATGTTTTATAACTACTCGATAATTTTTCATATGAGATGTATTTTCTCATGGAATGTTTAGGCAAAGCAAGTAGTGGTGCATTAGTAAATTTATCCTTAAGTTCATTAAAGGCTTTCTCTTGCATGTCCCCCCATTTAAGCACAACATTCTTTTTCACTAGATCATTCAATGGTTCAGCTATGGTACTAAAGTCCTTTATAAACCTTATATAAAAACTAGCTAATCCATGAAAGCTTCTTACCTCACTTGCTTTTGTAGGTGTAGGCCAATCTCGAATTTACTCTTTTCAGAAAAAGTATCTTTTAAGAACATAGCCTAGTTAGGCATCTGTCTCAATGCATCGACCATTGAGATATTGATGTGGATCTCATTAAGAATATCTAAAAACTTTTTAAACTATTTTTCATCTCGTTTCTTTTTTTTAACCTTCTAGAATAAGGTGGAGGAGGTGGTGTAAACATATGTTCTTGCCTTCCTTCTCTTTCTCCTTAGGATGGATTATGCAATGCTTCAATCTTTTCTTCTAAGATATTTCCTCCTTTTTTTTCTTTTTCTTTTCTTGGGGTAGGTAATGGTCTGAAGTGGAAATGTTTGCATCCCCAATGATGACCATATTCTACCCGCATCAAATTTAGAAGCTGAGAAAACACAAATTATCATTTCACGAGGATCAAGAATGCATTGTACGACCAAGATCAATTGTTGCTCGCCCAAAGTAAGAACACTTTGACAGCAAGTCAAAGGCCACAAGAAATTGGTGAAAACCTTCCTTGTTAACACAAGAAATTGACATGCATTCATTAAAAGAAAAGTTTTTGAGCAATTCTTTTTACCAAAATTTAATGGATTCAATGTGTTAAGGTTGCTTTGCTAAAAAATATGGTAATATATATGCATACAATTTTTTTTCCATAGGGCATGACATCCATCTTAGAAAATGTGGCAAAGATTTGAAGACCCGCTTTAAGTAATCGCTCAAGCAAAGGATGTAGAGCCTGCATCAAGCGTACAACAACTTTATTTGAGAATTTCGGATTATGTTTTTCATGAATGACTACAGTTGAATAATGAGATAGAAACTAGTTTAATGACTTTCTTAGTGGCCAGGAAGGTCTTGGGTATTTATGGGTTCAATCCATGATAACCATTTATGAATTAATTTTTTAACCCTCAAGGGTCAGCCAAGGGAGGACACGATCCCTAGGGGTCGACCAAAGCCCAATCCAATCCCTTAAGGGTCGGCCAAAAGCTAAGACCCTCGAGGGTCAGCTAACGTAGGCCACAGCCACCAAGGGGTTGGCCAAGCCTAATCTGACCACCAGGGTCGACCAAAGAAGGACGAGACCTCCCGAGGAATGTAAAGAAAGTTTACAATCCCATCCCATTATATTCAACTACTTTTGTCCTTTCGAAGAACATAGGTGCAATAACTATGTGTCATGTGTTCATCAAGCTGAAGAAAGGTCAACACCTAATCTTCATCGCATGCCACCAAATGCACTTTTCTTCTGAAAAGTAATCAAGAGAAGATACTTTTTTAACGGCTTCATCTCTGTCAGTCGACATCAGGTCGTGCCTTTGTACTTGTCAGTTAGCAGTTTTTTCTAAATTTTCTTTAGTCATTTGAGTATGTTTCTTTACATCATTCAGTAACTCATGATCTCTTCCTATCCTTTTCTTCTTACTTCCACTACTTCTAGATTGATTTTGTTCTTGACTGGCCGAGCCCATTTCAACATTGATGGGAGATTCAAGAATATCAAAATTCATACTAGGTCCCTGTGTAGGTATAAAAGGTGTTGAGTCTCAAGAACATAACAATCAGGAATATTTAGGTCTAGAAAATCCTCTGACATAAGCTGACGACTAGCCTCCATAGAGACTGTAGCTCTGGCTGGTGCACTAGTGGGATTAATATGATTTGACCCGCTAGCTCTATCCTTCCTGAATATGTGGGATAACGCTTGAAGATGTGGGAATTGTCCGTTCCAAAGACCTTTTGCATTTGAATGAGTCAGTAAAAAATTAGAACATATTTTGAGTCATGAGGACCATATACATTTTAAGATTCAAAATCATGTTAAATGTAAAAGGTATAAAGAAATATACCTTTGCCCATTCATCAAAAGTGTGATTGTCCATCTCCACACACATCCGCTCCTCGTTCCATCCAAACCCACTCCCTGCGGGCCCTAACATCTCCTTGATTTCTTGATATTGTTTCTTAAGTGTTCTTACCTTACATTTAATGCTAATATTATTTATTGCTGTGTTTGGAAATTTCTGCTTTATCTAAATAAGTAATGTATTAATGTAGCCTGGTCTAAATGTATCGTTAGGTGCTGTCAAGTGTTTCGCCTCTAATCCGAGCAAACCTTTTACTAATTGAGCATTCTCAACGGGTGTCCATTGGTGACATGTAGCTCTGTATCCATCTGACATTTCACTTTAAATGGAATAACATTATAAATAGCTTTCTTATGCGATATTATTTGAATTTTTAAAATAAGGATTCTAAACATTTTTAATATTCCATATTAGAGTACAAGGCATATAGTATTCCTTTCATTAATAAGTACATGAACAAAATTTTAGATAAAGTGATAAAGTAGTGGATCACCAAAAAGAAAACATTTGCTTAGAGAGCATTTCTATAAATTGACTCAATTTGTCAGACACATCTATAATATCAATATTATCAGGCTCCATATTCTCCTTTTCATAAGCAGTCGAAACTATATCTTGATTATCGAATTCGTCTAGTGAACCTTCTCCCATTTCTCTTAGGATTAGGTTATTTATGTAACTTGTAGCTAGTAGAATATATCCTTTCTTTTTGACGTCGTAGTCTCCCTTCTTTCTTAATATTCCCCACGTTCCCTTTAGTCTACAAAATGCCCTTTCAATTATATTGCGTGCCGAAGAGTATCTTCTATTATATAGTTTTCTTGACGTTCTAGGGGCATTAACGACGCCTCTCCAATCCGCTAGGTGACACATTTCGCCTTGATAGGGTGTTAGAAATCTTTCCGCATTTGCATAGCCCGTTTCACATAGGTAATAAAATCCTGGTGATTGAAAAAACTTTTTAAAAAACGTTTATTATAATGAATTAAGGTTACGATTTAGTTAAATGATATATTATATGTTATTACCACGAGGCACTTTTAGACCGTCTTGTTGTGACAAAGAATCTCGTAGTACTTGAGAATCAGCTGCTGACCTTTTGAATCTTGCAGATATGAAAACAACTTTCCAGATGGCGAACAACACCCAGAACATTGTGGCGATTGACCTTTCCTTGTTCGGTATCGTGGTTGGTCGATGGGTGGTACTTTCACTTCAATATATGTGCCATCTAGTGCACCGAGACTATTCTAGGAAAGAATACTAGTTAGACTCTATCATAATGTTTGGTAATTAACACATATTTTATTATTTACCTCAAAATACTTCCATCGATAATCAGTGCTTGCACTCGTTATAGGTTATGATTTTTGTTTAATAGCACGTCATGACATTGTAAAACACCAGTAAGTAGTTCATGGAAAAGTCGTGAAACTGTTTCCCTGGAGCCCATTGGGTTCGGGCAATTCAATTTTTCACATCGTGCGCACAAATGTATAGAAACACAACAACCATTTCATAAGTTCCTACGCACTTTGTTGGTCTAATCCCACATTTGGTAGTTAGGAAGGCACACCACTACATTCACCTCGTGAACAAGAGAAAGATACGTTATTAAATGTTGATATATCCAAAGTTTGAAATAATATGGAATGTTATTAAAAAATACATTATATATTATACCATCTTACTAAAAATATGCCTAAATTTTATATATTTATTTATTTAGTGGGAGAGGAAACAATACAATTTTTTTTAGTACGACAGGAAACATAATTTTCATAAAATATTTTCTTGACTTCCTTGCTAACAATAACTTTAACATACGTTTTTCACATAACCATAACTTTTTCATTATATTATTGTTATTTTATACCTCCCTATTATATTTTCATTTGGACCACAATTTTATTCATAATATTGAAGCAATAGTAAATATCAGCTTTTTTTTAATTTACTTATACATTTTATGAATTTACTTTACGTCAATAAGTAATTTTAGAATTATTAATTCAACATTATTTTAGTGACATTAACTAAAATTCACATAATTTAAATGATATTAATTAAAATCTTATTTATTTTAAGATTTTAGTTTTAAAGGGGTTGATTTTAAAATATAGAGATCAAATAATAATTATGCATTAAATACAAAAAATTAAAAATATAAACTTTCTAGATAATATTTTAACAATAAAAAACGTAGTGTAAAAGTAAAAAGATTGCAAAAGCTAAATAATAGGAATGGTGAGTTATTACAATATTATCTTAGGTTATCTATTAATCTTAAAAGTAGATGTTCTAGAACCCATATTTACATCTTTCCTATTTTCTATTATTACTTAAATTGCATAGTCAATTGTTTAACTTTAGAACTAAAATCAACTATTAAATCATGAATATAATTTGTCATTTAAATATTATATAATTGGTTATAATATTGGATTATGTCAAGGCGTTGATGAATCATACTTCTAAATTCTAAATCAATGGTAAACACAAAATGTACGATTATAATACACACTTTGTAATTATAATATGAAATAAATAGTTTAAAGTCTAATTAACACAATTCATAAAATAAGAATTACAAATATGCATTACAATTACAAAAATAATAGTATATTCCGGATACTAATTGATTGTGTGAATCGGTGCATAGTGATATCAATTTCTAATCTACAAAAAAAAAAAAAGTGATTAGTATAGAAATCCAAATACTCGTGTGTCACATTTTCTCCGTCGGCGAAGCCAAATGGAAGAAATTTGTTCTTTGTCGGATCTGCTCTTCAAGGGAAGGCGACGAAAGTTATCCGTCGTCGTTACCTACCACCAGCGACGGAGGAATTCTTCTTAAGGCAAATGCGGCGAAACAAGGTTTCCGTCGCATTTGGTTGGAAACGGCAATAGAATAATTTTCTGTCGACTTTGCTCTCTATTTTTGTTTTTTTTTTTGTTAAATAATTATAAATGAGTTTTAATTGCTGAATGTTTATTGCATATGATTTAATTGGAAATGTTTGAGTCATCTAAACATTGAAATTAGAAAAACAAATTGTAAAACATTAATAACGAAAATGAAATAGTCATTCATTACATAATAAGAAAATGTTAATACAATGTTAATAACAAAGAAAAATAAATAACTAATGACTCTAACCTAAATAGGAAGACCTATCCCTAGACGTCGAACGAGTCCTTCCTCGTGCTCATCCGACAAACTCATCGTATGTCTGCAATAAAGAAAAATTTGAATTAGAGTTTGAAATAACTTAAGGAATTCAATTGTAAAGAAAATCGGGCAACATAACTAGGTATTTTCATGTTATCGAAAATAAAACCTATCAAAAGCAATTCAATTCATTTCAAATTGTGGCTATCTTTGCTGGAGGATAGCCATGACACATAATATAGATAAAAATCATAAGATCAAAATCATCATAATTTTTTTTTTCTAACAGTAAATTCGTACCTTTTTTATTTCGTAAAGGAACGAAATTCATAGCTAACCTAAAAACCAATTATCCCGATTTACAAATTTTTCAAAGATTCTGCTACCCATCATTCTGCAAATCGATCGATGACGAAATTTTTTTAGAATCAAGCTAAATAGAGAATTCATTCATCGCTTAGAATACCACCTGCAAAATACCGAATCTGAAATCAAAAAGAAAAGAAAGAAAATTCATCGGAATCGAATAGCGCTGCAGAGCTTTTATGTTCATCCAATTGTTTGTTACCTCGACGAAGAAGGTACTCGATGTAGATAAAATTCTTGCAATCGATTTGCTTGGCGTTGCGGCGGAACTCGACAGAGACAATGGATTCAATCTGGTGTCCATCTTCGGCGAATTTGGAAAATTGTCAAAAATTATTATAAGTAATACCTAATTTCTAATTAATCCATAAACTATAAACTAAATTCAAACTTAAAACATAACCTAAAATCTACATAGTTTTTGACATAGTGGTAGGAAATGAGTGGTAGGAAATAACTTGTTTGGATGAGGATTTTGTGTGTGGAGTTATATGTGAAACATTTTTATATTTTACGTGTATTGACAAGTTCTAAATTAAATTGTGTTTACTACGTAAAAGAATTTGTCATTTTTTATAAACAATTTTGAATTGTTTTCTTATAGTTGTTTTTTCATGATTTTATAAAATTCAATATCGTATAAACAAGATTCATTATTTTATTGCATGTTTTCAATGGTAAGTGAGTTATTTACTGAACCTATTATAAATATACTGTACAAAAGACGTTATTGCTAAGTTTTACTGACAATTTTATAATGATGGTTGGAAACCAAGTAATGTCATTTTAATATTAGAAGCGATAATTATGATTCATTAAATGCTTAAATATCACTTTAAGAAATAGAAAAAAAAGAAAAACAAAATGACAATACAGTGATATAGTTCACATCATAAGAAGAGGAAATAAAACAACAATAACACATATGACAACAACATTTGAAATCCAAGTGAGTCAGTATGCTTCCATCCTTTCAAATTCGAGTTTGGTAAAGTAATTCAACTTGGTAATATTTTGGCATACTTTAATCACACATGAGTTCTTTCTGCTTCTTAGCGTTAATCCAACAAGCTCTTCTACTCGTTGCATGATTTGAGTTTTTTTTTTTATTGTCGAAGGAATAGGCATAGTCTCGTTGTAATGCCAACATCAGCTCCATGAGTAGCACGATTATGGTGGGCAGATCTGCTTAGAATATTATCTAAGTTACATTTCTTTCTCTTCTTACCACTTAACTGGCTATCCTACCTCTAATTACCAAGTCTTGATGATTTAGTAAGAAAGATATTGTCACCTGATCCCAGATTAGTCACATCATCAAACCTAGCTTCATGTGCACTCATTCTTGCATCAGCTACAACATGCACATCATGTTGTCTATACACAAGTATGCTATGCCCGTCAGCTAGCTGCATCACAAGTGAAGACAAGGGATATCTTGTCCATATGGGGAATTGACTTGTTCAAAAGCTCTTTAGCATTTATGAATGTGTCGGTAGGAAAATAAAAATTTAATTACGCATTTGTAAATGCTGGTTGGTATTAACATAATTGCAAAATAATATACATAAGTATGCTTACCGAAACCCATGTTTCAATAGAGTAGGAAAACTGAATTGAGAGGAGGAAGAAGAAGAATTTTCTGCAGAGGATTTCTGTGTAAATATTTCTTATTTCATTCAATTCTCAAAGGCTGTTTAAGTAGCCAGTACAGCAACCAAAGAAGGACACAGATGTCCAATAAGAGAACGCCACGATAGCAATTTGTTACAACAGAAAAGAAGGAATAAAACGGCAGCGTTTTAACAACTAAAAATAAAGCAGTAAAAATAACATTTATGCAGTAGCCTTAATATCCCCCCTCAAACTTGAGGGTGAGGGAGTCACACCGAGTTTGGTCCTTAGAGTGCAGAACCGACTTTCAGTGAGTGGTTTCGTAAGGCCATCAGCTGGTTGATCTTCTGTAGGAATGTAACGAACATGAAGTCGTTTGGCAGCTACCTTGTCACGGACAAAATGAATATCAATTTCCACATGTTTGCTCCTAGCATGAAATACCGGATTAGCAGCAAGTGATAACGCACTGGTATTGTCACACCACAAAGTAGGTGGAACAGAGGATGATATTTTGAGTTCAGACATGAGAGATTCAATCCAAGAAATGTCTGCTGCACAGTGAGCGAGCGCTCTATACTCTGACTCTGTACTTGAGCGAGCCACGACATGCTGTTTTTTCGAGCTCCACGAAACCAGGGCACCTCCTAAGAATATGCAGTGTGCAGCTATACTCTTACGATCATCAACTCCACAAGCCCAGTCAGCATCACTAAAGGCAGTGATAATAGTAGATTGAGATTTTGGTAAAAACAAACCATAATCCATAGTACCTTTCAAATAGCGAAGGACTCGTTTTGCTGCAACCCAGTGTGTAGATGTTGGATTTTGGTTGAACTGACTTAGCTTGTTGACAATATAGGAGATGTCAGGTCGGGTATGAGACAAGTATTGAAGAGCCCCAATGACACTCCGGTAAGTCTTCGGGTTTTGCATAGGAGTGCCATCATATATAGAAAGAGTTTTGCTAGTAACCGCAGGTGTTGGACAAGGCCGAACATTGGAAAGTTCAAACCGATCAAGAAGATCAGCAATATACTTTGTCTGAGTAAGGTGGATACCAACAGTAGTCCTAACTACTTCTACACCAAGATAGTAGTGGAGATGTCCCATATCTTTGAGAGCAAACTTAGAGTTGAGAGAGTTGATAAATTGTCTGATATGAGATGGAGAATTGCCTGTAATTATAATGTCATCTACATATATAAGGACAAGTAGAGTGACACTGTTAGTATGTAAATAAAACAATGAAGAATCAGCCTTGGAGTTAGCAAAGCCCCATTGAGTTAAGGTGTAATTAAGCTTGTCAAACCAGGCCCGTGGCGCCTGTTTCAAGCCGTAGAGTGCCTTGTGCAACTTACAAACATGATGTGGAAAATTTGGATCAACAAAGCCAGGAGGTTGAGACATGTAGACGGTTTCAGTTAGCTCACCATTAAGAAAGGCATTATTAACATCCACCTGACGAATATCCCAATCATTATTCACAGCTAAAGATATGACAATCCGTATTGTAGATGCTTTGACAACCGGGCTGAAAGTTTCATGAAAATCAATTCCAGGTTGTTGGTGGAAGCCTTTGGCAACAAGCCTGGCTTTACCACGTTCAAATGTGCCATCAGGATGCATTTTTGCTTTAAACACCCACTTGCAGCCAACTAGATTCATCGAGGCAGTGGCAGGAACAAGAGACCAAGTGTGATTGTGTTGGAGAGCTTGTATTTCATCAGCCATAGCCTTAGTCCATAGAGGAGACAGAGCTGCTTCCTTAGCATTTTTTGGTTCATGAAAATCAGAAGCAGTAGCTGTCAGATTGGCCCAGGTCCGAGGTTTTAATGAACCTGTTTTGGAGCGTGTGATCATAGGATGCTGCTGTCCTGAGGTTGTTATTACTTCTAGACAGGGTGCTGTGGTAGGCAAAGGAGCAGGACCACTAGAAGGAAGAATACACTCTGGTGGAGCACTGGCAGCAATGCTGTTTAAGGGCTGATGATTCTCCTCAGATTGAGCTACGGATGGTGAGTAAGAAGGTGTTGCTGGTGGAACACTTGGTTGAGAATGGTTTGTAGTTGTTGAGAGTTTTGAAGTCATGGGGAAAGGTATAACAGAGGCAATGACTGGTGTGGAGATGGAGTTATGAGTTGGGAGAAAATCTGTTTTAAAAGGAAAGAGGAGCTCATTAAAAACAACATGCCTAGAGATATAGACACGTCCAGAACTGTTCAGGCATTTATACCCTTTATGGCTCTCACTATATCCAACAAAGACACACCTAGTACTATGAAACTGAAATTTATGTTGTTGATAAGGACGAAGGCAAGGATAACAAGCACACCCAAAGGTTTTTAGGAAGTGATAATCAGGAATGGATTTGTATATGACTTCATAAGGGGATTTATTTGAAAGGACAGGAGTTGGAAGACGATTGATGAGATACACAGCAGACACAAAAGCTTCCCACCAAAAAGAGAGAGGCATGGAAGATTGGGCTAAAAGAGTGAGCCCCATTTCAACAATATGCCTATGTTTCCTTTCAACCAAGCCATTTTGTTGACTTGTGTGAGGACACGAGTGTCTAAAGAAAATACCAAACTGTTGAAGAATAGGAGAGAAGGATCGAAATTCTCCTCCCCAATCACTCTGTAAGGTTTTAATTTTTGCATCAAACTTGTTTTCAACAAGAGTTTTGTATTGAATAAAGGCATTAAGAGCTCCTCCCTTTGTTTTAAGTGGAAAGATATGAGTAAACCGACTGAAATGATCAACAAAGCTAATATAGTATGAGTAGCCTGCAGTAGATAGTATAGGAGATGGTCCCCATAAATCACATGTTACAAGTTCAAGAGGTTTAGTAGACTTATGTTTAGATATTGAGAATGGAAGAGCATGTGATTTGCCAAACTGACATGGTTCACAAAAATCAGCAGATTCATTCCTTAGTAAGGATGTATTACATAATTTTAGAACAAGAGACATAACATGACTTGAACAATGACCTAACCGTTGATGCCAAACACACTTTGGCACTTTGGATTTAACAGGATTATTGACACTATTAGAGAAAAACAAACTTGGAAGTGAAGTGTTGTTGGTGCAAGGAGTCGACTCTGATTTGGGATTGAAGGGAGACTCATTTGGAGTGGTGGAGAGTGGTAGTTGAAGATGATATAGGCCATTTCGGAGTGTTCCACGCAGCACCACCCTCTTTGTCTCTTTATCCTTCACAAGACAGTAAAGAGGATGAAATTCAACAAACACTTTATTATCTGCAGTAAGCCTAGAGATGCTTACTAAATTTTGACAAATATCAGGGACCCTCAAAACATTATGAAGTTTAATGTTCATTTCAGGTGTTTGAATTTCAGATTTCCCAATATCAGTTATAGGCAAGTGTGATCCATTTCCAATGGTAAGGGATTGAGTACCTGTGTAGGGAGTGCTATCAGACAGGTTGGAAGACTCAGCTGTAACATGAGTTGTTGCCCCAGAATCAGCTAACCAATATGGATCAGAAACGACCTCAGGTGTAGCCACTAAGGCAGCATTTGGTTGTCCCGAACTTGTTGAACTCCGAGTAAGATTGTGAGGATTGTTAAAATTCTCATCAAACCGATGCCAACATATAGTAACATCATGGCCAATTTTTCCACATAGATGACAAAACGGGGGAGTTGAGTTTGACACATTATTAGTAGAAGTTTGTGAAGAGATAGATGTGTTACCTGGACGTGAGGAGCGTCCACCACTGTACCGTCCACGGCCATTGTTGTTCCTGCCCCTTCCACGGTTTCGACCACCATGCCCATTAGGCTGATATTGGCGCGGCTGTGATTCACGGCTATTGTGAGATCCAGTATGCTGCTGCCCTTGTTTATTATAGGCATAGTGTGCAGAAGGGTCTGTGGACAGAACTCCAGGAAGGGGATTTGTATTATATCGGCTAAGAGTTCCTTCAAAGGTAATCAGGACAGCATGAAATTCTTGCCAAAGAAGGAAATCTCGGCCTTCAATGTTGCAGACAATGGGAATATATTCAGCGTCTAGTCCT
>JBBMEG010069405.1:0-13349 GCA_037832605.1 Cyclanthera cordifolia
CAACTACTACTTTATAATTAGTAAATGATTACCTATGTAGCTTGCCCACTCCAATCTTACAACGTCAATATCTTCTTCCGTGTAGTTATTTAGGGTGTTGAACTACAAATATTGTGATAGGAATATAAAGTTAATATAAAATAGAGTTAACATTTTATACATTACATTGAAAAAAAAAATTATATATATATAGAAAAAATATATATTTATATATTTATATATATAGAAAAAAAATATATTTATATATATAGAAAATATATAGAAAATATATTTTATTTATAGAAAAAAAATATATTTTATTTATAGAAAACGTGTGTATTGGTGTTGGTTATAATCTCGCTTATGTAGAACTAAACATAGAATCCACACTCTACTGACCCTAATTGACGAGGGAACTACAAGTATAATTTCAATTATCATTAGTCCAACAAACTTTACTTATTAAAAAAATATTAAACAAAAAATGTTGAAATCTACTTTACCTTCACACATTTCCATATCAGTGGAGTGCGAGTGAACGAGTGTTTTATTTTCCACATTCGATATGCACCAACAAAATGTACAAGATTCCATATTAGGATAATAAAACAATACTCATTGAATATTATCGTATAACATTTTTTATATAACAACTTACGTATTTACAAGTTTTGCAAATATTTATCTATCTCCTTATGATTTAGAGAATTTAGGATATACACCATATTCTCTAACGAAAGTATGACTACCAAAATCCAGTGTTGCCTGAGATAATTAAACAAACATTTTTATCAACCATTTATTTAAATTAAAAAGAAATTATATTTTTACAAAAATTAAATTAACAAACCATACCCGGTGTTGTAAGGAAATCTCTTTAATTCATGTTCATCATTATGCTCAGCCTATTTGCCAAATTCAAACAACTTTCTTCACTTATGCCTTGGAAATAGGCAAAACTAACGTGGTCACATACGCGATAATTACTCAGTATAGTCTCATCGTCTTATTTCCATATGGACCTGAAAGTAAATTTATTAAATATTATTGATAAGAAACATAGAAATTAATAAATAATTATTAAATAAATTGTGTTACTTACGCTATGTATGTTAAGATGGCATAATAGCCAATTTCATTCATCCCCATATATTGGATGACGTTGTCACGATAAAAAATGTATAATTGTTTAGATCCGAACAAGTTTGGCGGTGTGAGAATTTGTATTATCTCTTTTGCGTCCATGTTCCTTAGTGCATAACCATACACTAATTTCAACAATGTGAGGAGCATTGTTCCGTATGATTGTTGTGAATATTGAGACTTTGCTGACAAAACCTTCTTACCTTTATTCGATACAGAAGGTTGTGACAGATCTTTCTTCGAATGGTCCTTCTTCGAATGGTCAGACTTAGAATACTGTGATAAAAGTTATAAGTATTTGTATAATTATGCATGTGAGATAAAAATATATAATTCTAAAATATACATTTAAACATATTTTGGGGCAATCGAGGTTATCACCCACACACGAGGCCATGGAACGAATGTGTTGATGGCTTGCTTGAGGAATTGCAATTCCTCGCTTAAAAAAATAGGCAGGTCCAAATTTTCATTACCACGTACAATCATATAAATCATCACTGCACATGTTACTTCCCAAGAGGCATGCCATGTATTTTGCTAAATGCATCACTTGATTCATACATTGTGCCAATGCAACAATGTTATCTATGGATTCAAGGGCAAGTTGACATGCCATACCCATTAAAAAAGACAATAATTTAATTACTTACATATCAATACATACATACACTTAAATTAGATAATATATTAGACGTACCTCTTCTAAATCACTGATGGGCTCTTGAACTGGCCTTCCCACGTCCTCTCTGACGCCAACTTCGTCATCATCTCCGATGTCGACTTGGACATCATCTCCGGCTCTAACTTCGGCATCATCTCCGATGCCAACTTCCCCCGCTACTTGGACACCATGTCCATGCATCGGAAAGATATTACTGCCAACACTTGTAGTTTTGAATCGTTGAACACTTCAATCATCAATATTTGTAGTACTTCGGCAGCCGTAATTGAAGTATAGAGATGGGACAATAAATTCACAAATTCCTCTAACACGCCTTCAATGTTTCGTCGTGCCGAATGCATCAGTTAAAACATCTACACCCCTATGTAACTGATGAAGATTATCCTGTAACCAAACAATATTTTATTAAATTGTATATTAAATGCGAAAAACTTTAAGTACATAATAATCATGAACATAATATTTACAGTTTGATTACACCTTTCAATATTGTCTGGGTCTATAATATTTTTGTATTTTTTCGGGCTTCCATCCATAGCGTTGAGCGATATGATGGATCAATGGTATCATTTAGAGCGTATGATAAAATCCTTATCACGTTAGAGTATATGAAATGAGTACTAATAAGAATATAGATAAAACTTAAGAGATTAGAGTTATTCTTACTTACTAACTTATAGCCAACTTAGCATATCTCTTCCTTGATATACGGTGAGGACATGAAATACGGGATTGCTTCTCTAATTCTTTTTCACTTTTTTTTTCTCTATATATGACATATATGCAAATGTTAGTCATTTTTCATTACTATAAAAATAGAAACATGCGTAAGTACCTTAAATGTTTCAGACAATCGGTCTTTAACAAAATAATCTCATTGATCTTTTAGGATGAACTCGTATAAACGAGGTGGTGATGCATGAAGCTCATAACGTTTATTCTGATAATTCTTGATGTGTTTTGTAAGATTTTATCTAAACGTTATGAATTTCTTCGACCCTGATAACATGACCCTGTTTCTAGATCTAAGATCCAACACAAACGACATCTGAAGACAATAAAAATGTTGATTAGTAATGCATTATATCTAATGCATATTTATATGACTATGACTAATATAATATTCAATTTTTACGTCTAGGCAGTCCCATATTTTTTTCTTTCAGGTCGTCAGAGACATCTTTCTCCAATCACTACATGTTACATGAATAGATTTTCTGACAAGAGTTTCGATGTAACTTTGTAATTTACTATCAAATCTCGCTAATTTCCTTACCCTCGTGATTATACTGAACAACCAGGCGTTCACCAGACAACCTAGCTTGTACAAGCCCACACATTATTATGATGCCTCTAGTAGATTAGTTCTAACGAACAAAAATGTTCTCCTCGTGGATATCATCACTCTTGGAGTCAGAAATAATATGAATCTGCATAAGAAAGAATGTATGTTAAAATTACGATAATATAAAAAAGAATATAAGTAATTAAAACAACATAACACAAACCTATTTATTAAGACATATACCCTCACAATCACTTCTAATGTATGTGGACAAGTCATCATCAACAATATCGGGCAATATTTGTGTAACATCATAACCACAATCTTCACTAATATCAACTACATCATTATCGTTTCCTTTTACTATTCTTTGAGAAGTAGTTAAAACCACATACCAACTAGGATTAAATAGATCTTTAATGTAAAAAACTTGCTTTGCTTGAGTTGTCAGTATGAAAGAGTCTGATTTATCACCAATTCGATTAAGATCTACAGTCGTAAATCTAATGTCGTCTAACTTAAGTCCTCCATTGTTATCCACCCAATCACAACTGTAAAACTATAATAATCAAGCTCCAAAAATTCTTGAATTGCACCAAAAAAAGTCATATATGATGTAATTGGATTTTAGTCTTTAAAATTGCTTACTTGCATAGTTTGAGCTGTTATCATGACTCCACTGTTTTACACGCTTCTATTATCATCGCGTTTCTTTGTGTGATATTGAATACCATTAACCATGTTTCCATTATAAATGTTAACTTCTTAACGTGATTCATGTGCTATCCATCTTAATGTAGATGATACACAATTGCTCCTAACTTCTGAAACGAGTTCTACTCGATCACGCAACCAACTACTAAATTTGCGATTATGCTAATCTTGAAGCCATTTTTTATTCTTCGACCTTGTAGGATGCAATTTTGACACAATTTCCATAGGTTGATTCACATATGGAATCACTTTATCTACGTTATGAAGTACATAGAGATGAGCTTGATCAATCATATCCTTAGTAGGTTTTATATAATCGGCGGCAGATAACAGGCGATCAATGGTCAGAGATGTCATACTTTTTGATGATTGCAACCCAACTGATTCAATTCCTATTAAAAATTTAGAACAAAACTCCATCGACTCTTCGACAATGTAATTCTCTTCGACGCATCCCTCTGGTCGATTTCTATTACGAACATAACCTTTCAGAACTTTCATATATCTTTTAAAAGGATACATCTACCTCAAATAAATAGGTCCATAAATTTCTATTTCCCTTACAAGATGAACCACAAGGTGTATTATTATTGTGAAAAACGAAGGTGGAAAACATTTTTCTAATAAACATAAAGTGGCAACTACATCTTCTTGCAACCTCTTCAATTTGGTTGAATCAATCGCCTTACTACATATAGCATGAAAGAAGAAACAAAGAAAAATAGTTGTATATCTAACATGTTTAGGCAAAACACCGCAAATTACTATACGTAGATGTTTTGCATCAATACATGATGATTGTGCGATTTAAGGCCGTAAAGTTTCAAATTCGTTAGGGACACTAATTCGCTTATGTTTGATGAATAACCCTCAAGCACTTTAATATTAGCTAATATTGTACATATTTTAGAAGTTTCTCATTTCGAGTCAATGTGTAACATGCTGGAGTTAAGAATATTATTTTCCCTATCATTTCTGAGACCAATTCAGTTTTGATGTTTAATTCAACCAAATCCTAACGTGTTTTTAATCCATTCTTTGTTTTCCCTAGAATATCAAGAAGAGTTCCAATGATATTTGAACATACATTCTTCTCAATATTCATTACATCTAAGCAATGTCGCACACGAAGATGTTTCTAATACTCCAATTCAAAAAAAAAATATTTTTTCTTCCAATAAGAGTTATCACAATTGGGGTCTTTTCTGAGTTTTCTCTTGCCATACGTAAATTCAATAACACTTATTTGTTCAAGAATATCTTCACCATTTAAGGGTTCAGGGTTCAGGGGCTATTTCCAATTCAAGTTCTCCAATGAATCTTTTTTTGTCTTCTATATGGATTCCCCATTGGTAAGTTATTTAATGTCCGAGATACGCCATCCTTTTACCTTTTGGTAAATAAATAGATATTGTGTTGTCTCCACAAATTGGACAAGCCATATATCCTTTAACAGTACACCCACACAAATTACCATATGCTGGAAAATCATTAATGATCTACGACAAAATATCTTTCAAGGTGAAACATTCTTGTCAATGTGCATCAAAGCAGTCGATTCCAGTGTTCCATAGCAATTTGAGATCATCAACTAATGGAGCTAGGTAAGCATCTATGTCATTTTCAGGTTATTTCGATTCAGAGATTAATGCGTTTAACATTATGTATTTGCACTTCATACACAACCATGGAGGTAGATTGTACGTCACCAACATCACTGGCCAACAACTATATTTAGTACTCTGATCAGCGTGGGGATTTACTCCATCGATTGATAAAGCTAAATGAAGATTTCTCGTTTCACTACTAAAATATGGCTACTCTATTTCTATTTCTTTTCACGATAGTGTGTCGGATGGGTGTTGTATATACTGATCGACCTGACGATTAGAAGCATGTCATATCAATAGCTTAAAAATTTCTTTACTCCAAAACATTCACTCAAATCTTGGAATGAAAGAGAAATACCACATTACTTTTGCAGGAATCTTTTTTATCTCATCTTCTTTAACATTCTTCTTGACCTTTCATCTCGATATTCCACAAGTAGGACATTATTCGGCATCAGCCAATTATTTTCGATACAAACAACAATCTTTAGTACATGCATGAATCTTTTCGTACTTCATTCCTAATGTACTTAAAGTTCTATTGGCATAATAAGTGGATGTTGGAATTTCATTAGGACTACGCAATAAAATGTTTTACAATTCCAACAGCTCTGTGAAACTTTTATTGCTCCATCCAAACTTTGCCTTCAAATTATAAAGCTTAACCAATGCTGATATCTTGGTAAATGTTTACAATTTACGTACAATGATTTCTTCGTATCTTCTAGTGATTTCTTAATTATTTGAGACTTTTCGGTAAAATAATCTTGTGCAGCCTCAAACATCCCTACAGGGTCATCGACATCGTCGTCTTCATCTTCAACTTCATTCGAAATATTTTCAATGTTTCTTTTACTCGAAACTAATTTTCCATGTCAAATCCACGTGCTATAACTTCCATCGATACCATTAAAAAAAAAGATCTCTTACTATATTAACATTTTGAGACTTCACATTCACACATTTCAAACATGGAGAACAAATGACATTCATCCCTTTCTAATGTTGTAATGCTCTCTATGAAAAGTTCAACTCCTAAACTGTATTTGGCTGACATTCGATCCTTAAACATCCACAACTTATCCCTAACCAACTTAATTAAAAACTACTACAAATTCATCAAAGTGAAATATTATGAATCAAAAGGGTGCAATAGTACTTAAAGCAACAACCAAAACTCATTTTAGCCTCCAAAAATTAGAAAACAAAAAAAAATTAAATGATCTAATATGGTATATTATAGTTCAAAAAAATCCAAAGAGACACCACTATAACATAATAAATTATTTCCTAAATGACATGAAGGCCACTAAATCACCAAAACTTATATTCTCATATAAAACTATTAACACCCTAGTCATGCATTCTCAATAATTTCTACTACTAGTCTTACCTAAGACTTCAAAAACTAATTTCTACTAGACTTAGTCAACAAATTTCTTAAAAGACAAATTACAAACTAATAAAATGAAATAAATTAACTAAATAAAGTTACAATACCTGATCAACTTGAGCTTTCTTGAAGAGAAAGTTGAAAATGGAAATGAGTACTCCAAGCTTGAAGCTCGAACAAGATAATAGTGGAGGGTCGAAACTAGGAGTAAAATAGCCGAATGGGTGATTCTCTCAGAGTACTCTAAGCTCGGGTGAACAAGACGAAGCTCGAACAAGAAATGGTTATTTTACAGTTAAGTGAGCGGTGAACGGTGAAGAAATGGGCAATGAATGGTGAAACTTGAAGCTTGGAGCTCGTGTTTATGATGAAAAACAAAGAAGAAAAGAGAAAGAAATGGGAAAATTCGCGTTTCGGGTGAAGTTAGGCGGAAAGAATAAGGGTAGGCGGAAAAGAAAAGATGGTGGGCTACTCACCATCTATTAGCCCGCCATCAATAATTAAACATGGCAGGATTTTACAGCGGGCAGCCCACCATAGCAAAGTACCTGCCATCTATTTTCCGACCATTATGAAACATTAGTGTTTTTAAAATTCTATTTTTCTAACACGCCATCTATACTCAACATTGTTGTAGTGATGATATTCTGTAGCAATCCTTTGGGTAATATTATATTTCTTCAACACTGATGCTAAAGCTCTATTTATGAAATGAGTCCCTACATCGTTTATGGCATCTCTAGGACTTCAAAATCTCGTAAATATGTGCTTATGCAAAAATTTGATAACAGTTTTAGCATCACTATTTAGGCTAGCAACAACCCCTACCAACTTAGAAACATAATCTATATAAACTAAAATGTACACATTTTCTTTTGAAGATGGAAATGGTCCCACAAAATTATTTTTCATCCATCAAACAATTCAAGTTCAAGAATATAATTCAAAGGCATTTCATCTTTTCTTTTTATGTTACCTTTGCGCTGACATTTATCACAGGTTTTAACAGAGTATTGAGCATCCTTAAAAATAGTAGGCCAAAAATAACCATATTGAAATACATTAGTTGTTGTTCAAGCACCTCCAAAGAGTCCACCGTATGTAGATCCATGGCATTCTTGAAGAATGTCCTTGCTGTCATTCTTTGCTAACATCTTCAAATAATATAATCAGCACATTGCTTATACAAATATGGTTCATCTCAAAAATAACTTCTAACCTCATACAAGAATTTATTCTTTAGGTGGCTACTTAACCCTATCGCCATAATATCACTAACTAGGTAATTTTTTTGTATCAGCAAATCATTGAGTGTCAGATTGCTAAACACTCATAATGGAAAACAATTGTTCATCAGAAAAAGTTTCCTCGATTTCCAATTGGTTGCACAAAGCCTTGGTTTCTCTATCCTAGAAAAGTGATCTGTAACATGGTTTTCACTACCCTTTTAATCCAAAATTTTCACATCGAACTCTTATAGAAGAAGATCCCACCTTATCAACCGAGGCTTAGCATCTACTTTTGTCATCAAATACTTGATAGTTACATGATCTGTGTAAACTATTACTTTAGACCCTATCAAATAAGATCTAAACTTATTATCGCAAATACTACAACTAAAATCTCCTTCTCAGTTGTGGTATAATTTTTTTGATACTTCATTTAAAAGCATAGTAAATAGTATGAATCACTTTTTCCCTCGTTGACCCAAAACTGGGCCAATAGCAAAATCGGCTGATCGCACATTAACTCCAATGATTTGTTCCAATCGGAGATAGCTATTATTGGTGCTGAGAGTAAGGTTTTCTTCAAATCAATAAAAGCACAAGCACAATCTTCATCAAAGTTAAAGATACATTTTTGCTCCACCAACAGATAAAGAGTTTAGAAACCTTTTAAAACTCTTTAATGAACCTTCTATGAAAGCATGCATGTCCTAGAAAACTTTTCACATCTTTCACACTCTCTGGATAGTTAGTTTCTCAATACTTCAATTTTTTCCTTACCACTTGAATTCCTTCCTTTGAAAATCTTGTTACCTAAAACTATTCCTTTTCTTACCAAGAAATGACATTTTTTCTAATTCAAAACAAGATTAGTCTCTTCACACCTCTTAATAATTCTTTCCTGGTTATTCAAACATAATTTAAATGATTCTCCTATAACTGTAAAATCATCCTTAAATACCTTAACTATCTTTTCCACCATGTATGAGAATATTGCCATCATACACCTTTGAAAGGTTTGGGGCATTGCAGAGCGCAAATGGCATATTTGAAATGAAAAAAAAATCCCATATGGACAAGTAAAAATGGTATTTTTTTAATCTTTTGAATCAATGTTGATCTGATTATATCCTGAATAACCATCCAAAAAACAGTAATACTCTTGATCTTCTAATTTGTTTAACATTTGATCGATGTATGGCAAAGGAAAATGATAATTCTTTGTGGCTTGTTTTAGCTTCCTATAATCCATAGACACTCTTCAACCTGTTACAATCCTTGTTAGAATCAACTCATTTTTCTCATTTTTGACAACCATCACTTTTCCCTTCTTTGGTACAGGTTGTATCAGACTTACCCATTTGCTATCAGAAATAAGGTATGTCACACACATATCTAACCACTTTATCACCTATTTTTTTACCATTTTTTTCATGGCTGGGTAAGTCTTCTCTAATGCTCCACAGATTTAAAATCTTCATTTTTCAAATTGATTTTGTGCATACAAAAGTTGGGCTAATTGCTTGTATTTCCTTTGAGGTCCATCCTATTGCTTTTTTGTATTGCTTCAATATCTCAATGAGTTTCTCTTCATGTTTCTCCATTAAATTAGCTAAAATGATAATCGACAGAGTCTCATTATCTCCTTAATATGCATATTTCAAATGCTCAGGCAATTGCTTCTATTCCAATTTGGGTGGTTGTTCTATTGAAGGCTTCATTGGTGGTGATAATCTATCATTAAGGTTTAGTGTCTCAAACTTCATCACACTCTCTTGAATTAACAGATTTCCAACTCATTTCCACTTATACTTTCTTCCTTAATTACTTTTGCTGTTGTGATTGCTAAATCATAATGTTGTCGCAATTCAATTTCTATTACTTCTTTGACAAGTTCATCAATCATATTCACAGTGACACATTCTTTAGCTTCAGTAGGATACTTCATTGAATTGTATATGTTGGTCATTCATTCTTAAAGTAGTTGTTTCTTCATAAACATCAATCACAATTCTCCATGTCCTAAAAAATTGTACTCATAAAATGATCGGAATTTCTCTATCAACTTCATAATCCAAATTGATAGAATCAGTTGAAAAAATAAACTTATCCACTTAGACTAGAATATCTTCCAACTTCCCTTCAGGTAGCTTAATAGATTGGTTAGCTAATTGCAATGTTACAATAGTCGGTTGAGCCTTTCCTAAACCAAATCTTTAGTAGATAGACAGAGGCATCAAATTAATGCTTGCTCCAAGATCGCATAAGGCTCGTCCCAATTGCTGACCACCAATTGAAATTGGTATGGAAAATGCTCCTGGATCATTTTTCTTATATGGAATCTTATTTTTCATAATTTTACTACATTCTTCATTCAAAGAAACTATCTTGAACTCCTCAAATCTACTTTTCTCTATTAAAGCTTCTTTAAAAAAATTTATGCAATTGGGTGTCTTAAAGCATTCACTAGAGAAAGGTTTATATCAATTCCTTTAAGAATATCCATAAACTTCTTAAAATGAGTTTCCTCTGATTTCTTTTTCAACCTTTGAGGAAAATAAGAAGGTGGAGGCACAAATGTTAAAATTTCAACCTCATTGTCTTTTGCTGTAGCATTACCACTACATGCTCCACTCTCTTTTTCTTGGTCTATCTTTTTCAGTTTCTCATCCCCATAATCATATGTATCTCCAATTTTAAATATCTCTCTTACATTAATTTCAACTTTTCTTTCCAAGTTATTCTTCCATCCAAAATCTTCTCTACTGAATTTTTTCACTCTTCTTATCAACTTCAAGCTCTAAACTTGACTGCTCATTTACTCGAACAATCTCAATGGTTTTAACTTGTTCTTTGTCCTTTGATTTTTAAATTGAAGGTTGTATATTAGAGGGCAACTTTCCATGGGGTCTTTGCTTCAGCTCATTAGCTATTTGGCCCATATGAATTTCTAAATTCTTCAAATTCATCTGTTGACTTTGCACCATAGCTTTATTCTTAGCTATTTACTTATTTAAAAGATTCTCTACCATATTCTCGTTGTTATGTAGGGGTACAACAAGTTTTTGGTATGGAATATTTTGACTCCCCCGTACCCTTGATTATAAAGCATGTTCTAATTGCTAAACCCTTGTTGACCTTCATATGGTTTATGATAAAACCTTAGATTTCCATTTGTTACTTGATTCCCCAATATGATAACTTCCCTTTGATGATTGTAGTTGTTCGAAAATTGGTTTTGTCTTTCGTCAATAAACATAGCAGAAGTTGGATTTTTTAGAACATACATAAGAGTGATGAGTTTCTCAACAAAAAGTACACATTCCTTCATATGGATAAGAAATTGGAGTAGTTGGTTGTGTTGCAGCTGAAAGTTGAACTGTGGCTACATATGTTGTGTTATTGCTCTAAAGGATTTTTAACGTATCTACCATAGAAGCAATCTGTGCATTCATATCTGTCAATCCCTCAACTTCCACCTTTGGGACCAATTCTTTTCCTATTTCCTCTTGCATTTTTCCATTGGGAATTATTCTGAGCAATCGTTTCCATAGTCTCATGAGCTTCATTGTAAGTTTTTGAAAATAATGCACCATTTGCTGTCCTATCCAACACTGATTTTGTATTTGGATCTAGCCCGTAGTAGAAATACTTCAGCTAAACAAGAAAGGTATTTCGTGATGCAGACAAGTTCTAAGTAGGCCTTTGAATATTTCTCATGCTTCAGTGATAGATTCATCATCTCCTTGCTCAAATTCATGATAAACTTGACACTCTTAGTAGGCGGGAAATACTTAGCTAGGAATGTGGCTGCTAATTTTGTCCATGAGTCTACATCTTCACTCATAAAGTGTCTAATCATGCCCTAGCATTTTCTCTTAAAGTTTATGAAAATAAGTTAAATCTGAGATTATCTTGTGACACATCAGGAATCCTACATGAGTCATAAACATTCATAAAGACACGTAGATGTTCGTTATGGTCCTCTACTGGTGTTCCTTAAAATTGCCCTATAGATTGTTACATTTGAAATATGACAGATTTAAGCTCAAAAGACCTAGCATTTATTTGATGCATAGTAGTTTGACGATGCAATTCATCTAAGTATAAAAAAGCATAAGTCCTCATGGCTCTTTCCCCTTTATTTGCTACAATAATTGAGTTGTCAACTTTAACAATAATAATAGGATTTGGATTACCTTGGTTTACTGTCGCCATTCTTCTATTTTCTCTTCTTAACCTTCAAATCAAACACGCTGACTCTTCGTTAAAAATAAATTCTAGTTCGAATTTAGCCTCGTTTATACAAAGATTATCAGTGCCTTCAAAAGAAATGATTTTAAATTAGCTCTAGATTTCCAAACACAAATTTAAGAAGTAAAAATTTACAAATCCTCGACAACGACACCAAAAACTTATTACGATCAGATCTACCTCAAATGTCTTTGTTTAAGCAATATATTTAGTTAGAATACAACTACTCGAGGCCGAATTTATATGTGCTAGTTTACACTATCGTATTGTAGTCAAACTTTAATTCTTATAAAAGGTCATTCTCCACAGAAATTTGAATAATACTTCTCAAACTTGTGTTGAATAAGTCAGGCAAATTTGTTTATCAATGCTGAATTGTAAATGTGCAAGAAAATTATAACACAACAATAAACACACGAACACTTTAAAAATAATAAGATCGGCTAGATTAGGAATAATGATAACAGATTGCTACAACATTGAACTTTAAAAGGTAAGAAGCAAACAACTGTTGTACTTCAACCACTGCTTTCTCTCAAAATACATAATTCAAATATGCAACTCAAATTAACATTAGCATTAAGGTCATGTGTGACTCCTAATCAAATAGGAAGGTAAATATTGCTAGCATAATGTATGCATGCAGTTCTATCCTAAAACTGTGACGACCCGGTCTTAACCCATAAGGGAACCGAGGTGTCAAAAAACTATGCATGAAATACTTTTAGAAATTTCGACAGAGTTTCCCCTAAAAATGGAGAAACCGCACCTGTAAAAAAAACATCACCTGGCTTTTATAAAACTTCAACAGACATCCTGCAAAAGAGTTTCAAAATATCCTACTAATCCAAAAGCCAAATACCGAGTTGAACGCATACCACGTGCCACGTGCTTTTATAAAACTTTAACGAGCAACAAACAACATATAAACAAAGTTCTAGTCTATCAGATCACATACCACGTACTTTTAAATTCAATAAGTGATTAACGAGCAACAAACAACATATAAACAAAGTTCTAGTCTATCAGATCACATACCACGTGCTTTTAAATTCAATAA
>JBBMEG010069426.1:0-13347 GCA_037832605.1 Cyclanthera cordifolia
ATATGATTAATGCAAGCTAGTTGATATGTCCCTTATTGCATCTTGTCATATAGCTTTCAAAGATAAAAGCATTTCTATAACTTTCTTTCTCCCTTTTTCGAAAACCTTTTCACGACATCCGTGATAGAGGTTGCACCTATTGTGCCACCCGCTCTGCCATTTTGGTTCGGTTGACTTGCTCGCCGGGTTAGAGAAAGTGCCGCACAGTCGTCATTCCGCTGCCTCTGAAGTGCGACTGTGACAAGCAGCACGCTGAAAGCAATGTGCGAGGAGATAGCGCTGACTCGGTACGACCAGAGGACCCGGGGGGGCGCGAGAAAACGCGTGGAACGAAACTGGCCGCGGGTTCTGCCGGTTCGTAGAGGGCCGACTGGCCGATGGTTTCGGCAGTTCCCAGCGGGCAGGGGGGTTTGCGATCGTGCGACGACAGCATCCGAGGGCGTGCGAGGCAGTGAGGGTTCGAGTGCAGCAGGTGACCTGTAGAAGGAGTTTATGGAGCAGTCGTCGCAAGTTCCGACAGCGCAAGAAGTCTCGCTTTTTGATATGCAGTTGCGTAAGCTCAAGATCCTTATAAGGGCGAGGACGGGGAGGACCAAATCGACTGGCTTCACCGAGTGGAAAGGTACTTTGTGGTGAATAGGCTAACCGAACGAGACAAGCTTGAGGCGGAGCTTATGTATTTGGAAGGCGAAGCCTTAGATTGGCATCAATACGCCGAAGATCGAAAACCCATAGCGAGCTGGAATGAATTAAGGAACTCATATTAGCGCGATTTCAACCGATGGCCGAAGGCGATAAATATGTAAGATTGATGAAATTGCAACAAACCGAAACGGTGAAAGAATCTAGGCGACAATTTGAGAGATGCGCCAAGGGCATGAAAGATATGAGTGAAGAGGCGGTGGAGGGGAAATGTGAAAACGGTCTTAAGGAGGAGATTCAAAGTGAATTGCAAAAGTTTTGCAACCCGTGGGCTTGAAAGCAAAAATGATGATGGCTCAAATCGTTGATGTCATTCAACAGAAACATCAGGGAGGAACGGGTTTTGTGAGAAATTCAAGCGGAACGACGAGCACATGATTCAGTGTTTCTGGATCGAGTGGAACAGGGAGAGGTAATTCTCGATCTTTTACTTTCACTCCGAATCGGACGAGTCAGAACAGTACGATATCCTACATGGTTGAGCTGAAAGTCATTACCAAGGTTGGGGTGACCACGGCAAGCAATTTGAGAGGTCCATTCAAACGGTTGATAGTGTCAGAAATCAAGGCCAAGCATGAGAAAGGCCTATGTTTCAGGTGCGATGAGAAATTTACTCCGAGACATCGTTGTAACAAAAAGGAACTCCAAGAATTACAGATTATGGCAATGGATGGAGAAGACATCATTTCAGAGGTGATTCAGGGAGATAATGGTGAAATCGAACTGGTGAGTATTGAACAGGATGCAATGGGATAGGAAGGGCAAACAGACTTGGCCACCTTGTCTCTACATTCCCTGGCTGAATTAGATTCTCCAACGACTATGAAACTCTGAGGCAACATTGGGAAGTGTGAAGTGGTCATCCTAATAGATGGTGGTGCATCCCACAATTTCATTTCAAAAGACGTGGTTCGGAAATTGGGGATCAAATTGGCGCCCACAACGGCTTCTGGAGTAGTTCTGGGCACGGGTGATTCTGTTCGAGCCGCGGGATTATGTAAAGAGGTAACACTTATGATGAGAACTCAACTAGCCACCTCTATTCATTCACAACTAGGGGCATTCAAGAGGCCTTAGAACTCTCATTTCTCCAAAGAGATTACAAGTTTGTAAAATTGGGTAACCCTAAAACCCTAATTTATGAGGCTTATATACCTCTCCCTATTTTAAAAGAAATTAAACGAAATAAAGTAAAATAACAAAAAGTAATTTAGGATATGGGTGGGCCACACACTTGGACCCATTCTCTCTCTTCAAAGCCTTCAAACTTGATTGATCTCGTTTGCCTCGTTCCTCCGAGAATACACCTGTAAAGCTGGGGATGTATCAATACTTGGCCCCCAAAGTTTCACCTTGTTCTCAAGGTGGAAGTCTGGAAAAAGTTCATTGATGTTGGTGGCTTGTTCCCAGGTGGCATTCTCCTCGGTTGTGTGCTCCCATTGAATTAACACCTCAATGGTCCCATCTGAACTATAGTCCTTTCGAACCCCCAATACTCCTGTCGGTTTACTTGGAAGAGTCAGGTCAACATCCAACTGCTTTGGGATTGGTATAACAGCTAAATTAGGGCCAACAGTCTTCCTCAACACTGATACATGAAAAACTCGATAGATTCGGGCATCTGAAGGGAGTTTCAGCCTATATGCAACCTGTCCCACTATTTCCTCCACTAGGAAAGGTCCAATGAACCTCGAGCCAACTTCGAATGTTTGAGCAGTGAGTGAGGATTGTCGGTAAGGTCAAAGCTTCACATAGACCCAATCGCCCACTACATACCTGATATCTCGGCGCTTGCGATTGGCGATTTGCGTTATTCTGTTTTGTGCTTTGCACAGATTTTCCTTCAAAATTTTTAGCATACTGTCGCGGTCGAATAACATCCTATCCACTTCCAACACCAAACTCAGTTCCTTTTCATATGCGATCAGCGGCGGAGGAGCACGGCCATACATAGCCTTAAACGAAGTTAACTGGGTCGTTGTATGAAAGGTCGTATTGTAACTGTATTTTGCCCATGGTAGCCATGGGTAGTGCATCGCAAAACACCGAAGTTAAAACTCAATTCCTCTGTTAACCACCTCGGTCTGGCCATCCATCTGGGGGTGATACGTAGTACTGCGGCGCAACTGGGTCCCGAACAATCAAAAAATCTATTCCCAAAACTGGCTGGTGAAGATCTTGTCACGATCAGACACAATGCTTCGGGGGTAACCATGAAGACACACAATCTCCTTAACAAATACCTCAGCTATAGTGATTGCAGAGGTGTCGTAGAGGAATGAAATAACTATACTTAGACATTGGTCAACTACCATAAAGATGATGCTATAGCCTTCGGCTTTGGGTAAACCTTCAATAAAGTCCATGGATATATCCTCCCAGATGCGTTCAGCACTGGTAACGCTTGGAGTAATCCTGAAGGTGTGAGTGTCAAGTGTTTTGCCTATTGACATGTTTCACACTCTGCTACATAAGCTCTCACTCTAGCTTTCATCCCAGGCCAGTGTAACTCACGGGCTAATCACTCGTACGTTTTAAGTGATCCATGGTGACCACCAATAGGGCTGTTATGAAACTCCCGCAATAACAACAGTATTGACGGTGAGGATGGAGGCACCAAAATTCTTCCCTTATAAAATAGCATCTCTCCTTGTAAGGAATAACCATCATCATTAGCCTAACCATTCATCAAATCGTCTCGGATCTTCTTCAGTCGGACATCCTCTTCTATATGTTTCGCAAGCATGGCGAGGTTCCACTCAACATCCCCAACTCTAAGGCTGGCGATAATCGGGACAACGCATTGGCGGCTGAGTTTACCTTTCCGCTTTTATACTCAATGCTAAAGTCATAACTCATGAGTTTTTGCTATCCAGCTCTGATATTCCCACACTATCACACGTTGCTCCAACAAAAACTTGAGACTTTTTCTTATCCGAACGGATGATGAAACATTTCCCCAATAAATATGGTCTCCACTTCTGTATGGCGAAAACCATCGCCACCAACTCCCTCTCATACACAGCTTTATGTCAGTGAGTCGGTGGCAATGCCTTGCTAAAGAAAGAAATAGGTCGTCCCTCATGTATCAATACCGCTCCCACCCCAACTCCCGAAGCGTCAGTCTCTATCACAAACGGTTTAGTCAAGGGCAGTGCGATGGTTCCATAATTAGCCACAAACGCCGATAATAGCTCGTTCGGCCCAAGAATCCACTCATTTCTCTAATGTTATGTGGAGTTGGCCAGTTAGCCATCGCCTCAATCTTAGCTAGATCTGCTTGGACTCCTTCTCGTGACACCAAGTGTCCCAAATACTCAATTTGTAGCACCCCAAACATGCATTTTTTCCTGTTGGCCACTAACTGATTCTTCAACAAAACATCCAACACCTCAGCTAGGTGCTCCCTGTGCTCCTGCATCGACGTACTGTACACCAAAATATCATCAAAGAACACCAATACAGACCAATGCAGAAACGGTTTCAGAATTCCGTTCATCAATGCCTGAAATGTGGAGGGGGCATTTCGCAGGCCAAAAGGCATGACCAACAACTCATAATTCCCTTCATGTGTTCAGAAGACTGTTTGGTGCACATCACTCGCTTTTACCCAAATCTGAAGGTATCCTGATTTCAGGTCGATCTTCAAAAAGACAGCCGCACCATATAACTCATCGAGAACTCAATCAGCCCACCTCTATTCATTCACAACTAAGGGCATTCAAGAGGCCTTAGAACTCTCCTTTCTCCAAATAGACTACAAGTTTGGATGTATCAACTTACTCTTCCCGAGTTAACAATTATACATGATTTTTTTCCATTACCTCTTGGAAGTTCAGCTATTATTCTTGGAGTGGTGTGGCTAAATACTCTGGGAAAGACTGAGATTGACTATCGGGCCTTGACAATGAAATTCTAAATTGGCGATTGGATAGTGCAATTACAAGGAAGATCCAACACTGACATGTTCCCAGGTTTCGCTGAAATCAACGATGAAAGCTTGGAAAAGTGAGGATCATGACATCTTAATTGAACTCAACAAGTTTGAAGTGATGAGAGAAGAGAATGGTAACAAAGGCCCAATTGAATCACCTTCCCTTTTAAATGAGGTACAAGAAGTTCTCCAGCAATTTGAAGAAGTTTTCGAATCCACGGGAGCGTTACCGCCTTCTCGAGATCATGAACATGCAATTGAATTACACTCAGGAGCGAGACCTGTGAATGTTTGGCACTACAGGTACCCCCAATTCCAAAAGAATGAAATTGAAAAATTGGTGAATAAGATGTTAATTGCAGGCATAATTCGCCTGAGCACGAGTGCTTTCTTAAGCCCAGTTATACTAGTTAAACAACAAGATGAGAGTTGGCAATGTGTGGATATCGAGCTTTGAATCTGTCTACAATACCAGACAAATTTTCAATACCCATGGTCGATAAGCTGCTGGTCGAGTTGTAAGGAGCAGTGATTTTTTTCATGATAGACCTTAAATCGGACTATCATTAGATCAGGGTGAAAGCTAGCGATGTGTACAAGATGGCTTTTCGAACACATGCAGGGCATTATGAATTCCTGGTCATGTCATTTGGGTTGAGGAATGCGCCTTCCACATTTCAAGCTTTAATGAATGGAATTCTGAAACCATTCTTATGACGGTTTGTGCTTGTTTTTTTTTATGACATCTTGGTGTATAGTGCATCTATGAAAGAGCATAAAGAACACTTGGGGGTGGTTCTCGACGTGCTGATTAAGAATCAACTGGTGGCTAACAGGAAGAAATGCTTGTTTGGGGCGAGGCATATTGAATATTTAGGACATGTGTTGTCAAAGGAAGGCGTGCAAGCAGACCTGGCAAAGATTGAGGCTATGGCCAAGTGGCCTACTCCGAAAAACATACAAGAGGTGAGGGGATTTTTAGGCTTGACAGGCTACTATCGACGGTTCGTGGCTAATTATGGGACAATTGCGTTGCCTCTAACGCAGTTATTAAAAAAAGGGAAATTTCAATGGAGTGATCTAGCAGAGGATGCTTTTCAACGTTTGAAAAGTGTCATGATGAGTGCACCAGTGTTACACTACTGAATTTCACGCAACCTTTTGTGATTGAGATTGATGCTTCAGAAGTAGGAGTTGGGGCGATGCTAATGCAGGAAGGTCGGCCTATTGCTTTCTTTAGCAAGGCTTTACCTCCAACCTATAGACATAAGTCTGTGTACAAGAGGGAGTTAATGGCGATGGTGTTCACAATACAGAAATGGCAGTCGTACTTGTTGTCGTTGGGAAACTGATTCATTGTGCAAACAGATCAGAAGAGCCTCAAATTATTGTTGGAACAGCGAGTTGTTGCTGGCAAATATCAGCGTTGGATTGCTAAACTCATGAGCTATGACTTCGGTATCGAGTATAAGCGAGGGTGTGAAAACTCCGCTGCTGATGCTTTGTCCTGTTTGCTGCCAGCCTTGGAGTTGGGAAATGTTAAGCCTTGTCACAGGGTTGAACGATGCAGTGTTTATTGAGCAAATATAAACTGATGACCGGCTGAGATAGCACAAGGGCAACTTAACAGTGACAGGTATACGTTACGAGGGAAACTGTTGTGTTATAAAGGTAGGATTGTGGTGCCTCCGTCGTCCCCTACGATACCGTTATTGTTACAGGAGTTTCATAGCAGTCCTACTCCTATTAGGGGCCATCATGGATCACTCAAAATGTACCAACGACTGGCTCGTTAGGTATATTGACCTTTTATGAAATCTAGAATGAGGGCTTTTGTAGCTGAATGCGAAATTTGTCAACAGGAAAAACATTTGACTCTTAACCCTGCGGGTTTACTACAAGCTTTGCCCGTCCCTGAACAGGTTTGGGAAGATATATCCATGGACTTCATAGAGGGATTACCCAAGGCATACAAGTATAACGCCATATTCGTAGTAGTCGCAGGCTGTCCAAATACAGTCATTTCACTCCTCTGTGACACCCTTTCTCAGCCGTCATGGTGGCCAATGTTTTTGTGAAAGAAGTGGTTCGTCTCCACGGGTATCCCCAAAGCATAGTATCCGGCCGCGATAAAATCTTCACAAGTCAGTTCTAGGAGGAGATTTTTGTTTTGCGATGCATACTCCTAAGAAGTGGATTAAATGGATGTCGTGGGCGGAGTACAGTTACAATACGGCATTTCATACGTCGACTCAAATGCACCTTTCAAGGTTGTGTATGGTCGTACCCCACCTCCCTTGCTGGTGTATGAAAGAGAACAAAGCTTAGTCTTTGAGGTAGATAAACTCTTGCTCGAGCAGGACAACATGCTGAAAACGTTGAAAGAGAATTTGTGTAGAGCACTAAACCGTATGACTCAAGCCGCCAATAGCAAGCGTCGTGATATCAGGTATGCAGTGGGCAATTGGGTTTATGCAAAACTTCGGCTATACCGACAATCATCGCTGGCCACTTTCAAACGCCCCAAGTTGGCACCGCGTTTCATAGGTCCATTCCAAGTTGAGGCGACCGTGGGACAAGTGGCATACAGGTTGACTCTTCCATCTGATGCACGTATTCATCCAGTTTTTCATGTGTCGATTTTACAGAAGGTTGAAGGCCATAACTTGGCCATTATGCCAATACCCAAATCATTGAATGTTGATCTGACTCTTTCAAGTAAACCAGAGAGGGTGTTGAGGGTCTGCAAAGACCAGAACTCGGAGGGAACTGTTGAGGTGTTGATTCAGTGGGAACATGCCGCAGAGCAGAATGCCACTTGGGAGCAAGCTGTCAACGTCAAGCAACTATTTCCGGACTTCCACCTTGAGGACAAGGTGAAATTTTGGAAGCGAGTATTGATAAATCCCAACATTCAAGGTGTATTCCCGAAGAAGCAAGGCTAGCAAGGCAAAGGCCAACACCTAATTTAAGGGTTCTCGGAGAGCTTGAAAAAGGGGACCAAGTGTGGGCCCCAAGCATATCCTTTAATGTTTATTTGTTATTTCCTTATTTCCTTTATTTGTTTATTTCCTTGTCCTTTATCGGGGGAGCTATATAAGCTTTCTCTTTCTTGCTTTTAGGGTTTATCTCATTTTACAAACTTCTAGGTATTCTCTTGGAGAATTAGGGAGAGACTAGGACCTCTATAATGTCCTTAGATTTGCTACATAAATAATATCAATCTTGGTTCTTATCAGAACCATGGCAGCAATTGCATGGTGTATGCAGAACAAGAAAAATGGCTTCTAAAATATAAAGCTAAGCACCAACATCCTGCATTCTTTGGATTATGGAAACTCTTTACTGGAATCCACCCAATAAAGAGTCTTTTATTAGTGCTTGGTGTTTAACAGAATGCGTTTTGAATTTTGTAGCCTTTAATATGGTTGTTTTTTCCATAAATGTTTGTTGTTTCTCCAAATTTAATAGATTTCTAAGTATCTAAAGACAAGGTCTTCAAAATTTACAAAGAATTTACTGCATTATATATGTGAAGTAAATTAATGATTAGAAATATTCTGAAAGTCCAAATAAGTATGCGTGCAAGTGTCTAGATTATACATTAGTGCTCAAATTCAGACAGAAGACTCAAGTTTAGAATTCAAATCAATAATATCCAAACCAATTTACTTGAAAAGGATGTGCGAAAAGCATACCAAAATCTGTAGCAAGATGCTGGATGAAAACATAAATGCAAGCCCAGCTAACCTGCACAATGGGGAAGGATGGGATATTTTAGACTTTCTCATAGAGCTGGAATAAGAGCTCGGAACAATAGGCACACAGTATAGATAAATGTAACTCACACTGCATATACGAGATCCAACCATGGTCCAGGAACACCATGAGGCACCAGCCATCAAAAATCAAGAACAATCGTAAGAACATTGGTTAACATTAGATTAAATGGCAAATGCATCTTATTCCCAAACGGGAAAAAATAGGACAGCAAATGGTTTGAATGATGCTCAAAAATATATAATATTTGAACGACAACTATGATCATAAAAATTAACAAATGTACTAATATAATGAAGCTAGAAAAAGGAAGAACGTCATATGGACTCATTTAGAATGACTTTACCTAATTCATGGCATATTAGATACAACTAGTTTTGTTCGTCACAGACTATCTCAGGTCATGCAATCATAGATAAATTTTTGAAATAAGAGAAACAACAAAATCTTTAGGGAGGTCGAAGAGATTGGATGAGAATGTTTAGGAAGTGGCCAGGTTTAATGTCTCTATGTGAGTTTCGGGCGGCAGACTTTTTTGTATTATAGCCTTGGTAGTTGGTAGTATTGGTACTGTATTTTGAATTTAAGTCCTTTTTTGTGGTTAGTTATTTATCTTTTTTTTATGGGTGTTTATTGTATGATGTATTCTTTCTTCTTCTTTTTTTAAATGGGAGTTCATTTTCTTACCCAAAAAAGGATCCTGCGACAATTTTCAATCCTAGTTAAAACTTATATCCTCAATCAATAAGTCAAAGATTCAAATCTCCACCCATAGAACAGGGAAAAAGAATCCTATTGAAATTTTTTGCTCCATAGATCCTATATTCCTATCATCATCTATATGTAGAACAACTTATTAAAAGAAATGGGGAACAGTACTAGGTGCTTTCATTGGGATTATACTTGAATGGTTTTATATCTTTTGAATGAGAAAAGATGAACAAAGATGAAACTGTAAGACTCTACTCAACACTACCGTAGGATCCAAGAGATCGAAAAAGTAATCCATGGATACATTACATTCTGAGTTCTTTAGCCTATCACTCATTTCACACGATCTATCACATTAAATATACTCAAACCACATAATTCAAGTTATTCAACATGATATCAAGCAGAAGTTCTTGAGTTCAAGTTCGTCATCTGTAGCCCATAGGTAAGAGAAGTGTTGTTTGATATGATTAAATTTACTTCAACTCATAGCTCTGGAGTTGAATAGTGATTTTACGTAATTCAACAAACATCAACCAAAATTCAACAAAAACATGGGATGATGAGAATCAAGCAGAGATAAGCAATTCTTAATTGAGATATGAGAACTTCCCCATGTCGACTGACTTCATTCAAATTTTAACAAAAGTGATATCTTTAACACGGAACAAATATATAATACACAACCCCCCAACAACTCGCCACAAATCAATGCCTTCCCTTGAATCCCTAATTTCATAACAGCTGCGACAGATGAATTATCAGTCGACGAAAATCCATCCACGAAAGCTAATCCACGTGATTTCCAAACAAAATCAAATTCAAAAGAGATGTCCCCAATTCAACGAGTGCATCATATACACCAAAAATTTCAGTACGTAACTAGTTTATGGTAGCAGAAAAGCAAATTATAGTGGAGCAGCGATAGAAGACGACATCGGGAAACTAGCAACTATACCTTCCAATGTCATCGTCATTATAGCGAGCTTGAATTTCCTGCAACAGTGACGCGTGATGATTTTCGCCCCCAATCGCAACGATGAAACCAAGATTTGATCTCCGGCCAAAGAGGGACTCTTCTTTGTTGTTTGTTTTTTATTTTTTATTTTTTATTTTTTTGGAACCTGTGGTTTGTTTAATAACATACATATTCTGGCTTACTTTACTTTCTATATTATTTTATGGAAAAATACATATTTAATACGGTTGAAATGTGGTTTCTATTTAGTTACAGTATTTCAAAATCAAACTTTTTTTTATCCTTTATATCTCAAATAAAAATTTTATCTTTTATATTCCAATAATAAATTAATTTTAGTCATGTGTCTTTTTGTATTAATTTTATACTTATTTTTTAACTTAAATTTTTTTTTTTTTTTTAATATAAATTGGAGAGGAGACCACAAATCCTAAAAAGTGATAACAAATAAGACTCGATTCACTGATCTTGTAAGGATAATGTATCACTAGTTGTAGTTTACCTATGCTTGCTTTGTCTTAAATATATTAAAACTTATATTTCCTTTGAACTAAAAAAAATTAAAATTAATCGAGCCAATTAAACTTATATTTACTTTGAACTAAAAAAAATAAAATTAGTCGAGTCAATTATCATATATTCGACATTACTTCTTGTAACTATCAATTTTTTATTTTAAACCTACAATTTAACATTATTAAAGTGTTATATACTAAAAAAGAAAATAGTAAGAGTACTTTATTTAAAAAGCATACCAACTAAATAAATAAATAAAATAGACTAAAATTGAAACTATCAATGTTTGGTGAGCATATATTATAGGTGTACATAATGATTATTAACACTAACATAAAGTTTGATTTAATCAATTCACTTAATCCATATATTTTTATAGTTGAGTTGGGTGTACAACTTATGTTTACCTCATATTTTTTCTTTGTGGTTCGACTAGTAACTCATTAATATAAATATATGAAGAAAGTGATAAGATAATAGATTTAAACTAAGGATTCATATGGATAGTACATGCAGTATACTAGCATGTTAGAAACACATTTTAAAAATTAAATATACATTAGGTTGGAATATTCACCTTGTGGTCATTTGTCCCACATTGAAAATGTGAGAATTCTTCAACACATATATAAGATAATGTGAGTTACTCCTCTCGTTGTCAATTAATTTTGAGATGGATGCCCACACTATCTGGTTTCTCTTGTATTATATTTAAGAACTTGTTAGAAGTGGCCACACATGCAGCACAATTATTCCCTTCGGATTTATGCTTGAGGTATTTGCACAATAAACATAAAACTAGTACTTAAATATTTGAGTTATTAGAGATAGTAAATTCGTATTTATAAACTAAATCAATATATGGGAGAGAGTGTTGGAGATAGTTTAGAACAAGCTACCTCACCACAATCAATTGAACTTCGAATGAAGGATCGTGATATCAACTGCAATGTCATTAAGCCTACAAAACATGATTGATAATATGAATGCAAGTTAAAGAAACTAATGACACTAAAAAGAAAGTTAGAACTGATGTTCGGTCTGATTACGCACCTACTAAAACAAAAGAGGTCATTGAAGAGGATGAAGTATTTAAATGGTTTTCGTAGTGTATTGTTATGAGTGATTTTGGTTTGATTTTTATCGGTTTTGTACCAAATCGACAATCAAAGCGATATCTGTTGTTTTTTAAAAAAGGGATCCGATTCGATGTCAAAAAAGTATAAAATTATTGGTTTAATTCAGTTTGATTTAGGTTCGAACTTCTGTTTTGATTTCGACTTAAAAAGTCTTCTTCACTTATTTTAACCAAGTTTCATTAATAAAATTTCCATCATATCAATTATTGTCCAAATAATAATGCAATACTCCGACATAGATTCGGAATACTGCCTTCCGTCTCCTCCTCCTTTCTGCTGATGTTGGCTCACGTTGCCACACAATCTAACGACAGCAAAACTTTCTTCTCTCCTAAGCTTCAGAACCCCCGCTATGGTTCCGACTTGAACTTACCTTGAGAGCTTCCTTCCCGGGCTCTAGGCTCCACAACGTTCACTCATTCTATCGGTATGCTCCCAGGTACCTGTAATTGTGATCCGTTTGCCAGAATTAAGGGGTCCTTCTGTGGAAACCTTCACGAACAATCGTCGTTTTTTTATGGTTTTTCCGCTTTTCACAGCAGCTCTTTCCACACCTCCGGATATCTGGTGCCAAATCGTCGCCCGTTTCCTTATTTCTTTGATAATCGAGTTGGCTATCTTTGTGGCATCGAGTCAGAAAAACAATAACAGTATTGCATTATTACTTGGACAATAATTGATATGATGGGAAAGGAAGATCAATACTCGTTCTCAACTTGGACAAACTGTAATACAAAAGAATGAAAAACTTCCATATCAATTTTTTTTTAAAAAAACCCAGTAAAATGTACTGATTGATGATCAGCAAAGCAAAGAAGCATAGCTATACATCTGCCAAAAATATATAGCCTACTTTTGCCTTCTTATACAAAAATATATAAATTCATCCCAAAGAAGTCAAACTCTTACCTTCTGATATATGTTGATACTTTCTATTGTTAAAAATAAAACTAGACAAATTAAAGAGAACTTCAAAATCTAAACTTATATAAGCAACAAAATTTGATCCATAACACTAATTAAAAACAAATTTCTCCTGTGAAAAATTCATTCCTAATAGCCTAACACCATAAATTAGCGTACTTCAACCAAAAAAAGCACCTATGTGCACAAATTCAAGATTCACGAAAAATAAGTTTAAAAAAAAAAACAAAGCAAACGTTTAATGGTGTTGTAACGACCTCTAATGTGGTTTTACGGGTGCATGCATTTCAACTGCCACAATTATAAGTAACTTAAAAGCATGCAAAACTCACGAGAAATTCAAATTTGTAGAAAATAGATTAAACCATAGTTCAAATTCATACAAATATGGGATCTCTAAAGTTAAATACTACAACAATTTTGTCGTTCTATGATAATTTTTTTATTTTCATAGATTATTTATTATGACAATTATTTTGATCAAGACAGATTGTCATGTTATCGTCTATCATGATATGTGTATTTCATGACGTATTATGAAAATGTCATAAAATATCATTTAAGTCAATTTAGAACTGTCAGAAGAATTTTCACGACATTTAAAAACTGTCATGAGTCTATAAGAATAAGATTTATGCAATTTATTTAAGACAGTTTATAAT
>JBBMEG010069447.1:0-13346 GCA_037832605.1 Cyclanthera cordifolia
CGACTTCCCCTCATACCACCCCTTCAGGAGTTCTTAGGTATGGCAGGGCTGGCCCTAGCGCAACTGGCTCCCAACGCTTGGAATGTCTTTTTCGGTGTTCACAGTCTTTGGGTGCACACCGACTTCGAGGGTCCCTTTAGTGCTAGAGACCTTCTCTCTCTCTACCGCTTCTGTCAGCATCCCGATGTCACTGTGGGCTACTATTTGACCCCTAGAAGCAAGTTCTCTCCTTTGGTGGGGTGCCCAAACTTTCAGAAGGGTTGGAAGGAACGTTGGTTTTTCGCAGGAGGACCCTGGGCAGCTCCAGGCGCCGATGCCTTGCTAGCTACTCCCACTGCATTCGGGACATATGGTATGCATACTTTTCGCCTTGGCTTTATCTTCCCTTTGGCACCGTACTAACTTTCGTTTACAGCGCATAGGAAACTCAACCCTCGCTCTCGGGTATTGAAGTTTTATGAGACTGTGATGTCCCTTCCCAAGGAGGTTACTCGTAGTGCACTGTATCTGACCACAAACTCGCTGGCCCGCTATAACCTTATTCCAGTCTTGCCTGTGCCAGTCGATCCTACCTTGGAGTCCGCCATCCCGCAGGAGGGGTCTATCCCAGGTATGGAACTTACTCTTTCCCTTTACTTTATATGCTTTGACCACTGGAAAAGTGAACTGACATCTTTTGCCATGTTTTAGTTGCCATGGAGTATGAGCCTACTTTGAGGCGTGCTTTCGACGCAGTAACACGTCAAAGGTCTCGCCCTCCCACCAGGCTTCTCACCGATGATACGGTGGACCTAACTTCGGAGGGTTGTTCTCTCCACTTGGTGATGACGAAGACCTTCCTTTTCTTGAAATTCCAGAGGATTTAGAAGCAGGGTCGGACCCGGAGTTCGACGGTCCCAACCTTGATTTTGACCACCTTCTTTCCCCGGCACGGGTCGACTCGCGAAAGCTTCGGACACCAGTGCACGGCCTTCCTCCTGGATTCGAGTCCTATCTCCTGCCAGGACCGCACCGCCCCACTTTTGACTCAAAGGAGGAAAAGACCTTAGCTTCCAACTTGTGGAATGAGGTGGGGTCTTCTTCAGCTGTTTTTCCCCTAGGAGATGCCTCCCAGGTCCTGGAAAAGGGAGCTTATCTGATGCACGAGGTATAACCACTCCTTCTTTTTCCAGCTTGTTCTTTAACTTTAAGTATGTATACTAACTTGTCTTTTTTGCTTCTGTTTTTGCAGGCATTTCTACACTTTGCTTCAGCTTCTCGCCATCTCTCGGAGGACTTGCGTTACACCAGCACGAGATACACTTTGCACGAGATATTTCTCTCTATCCTTTACTTCCACTTCTGTGGCTGCCTGTAGTTTCACATTTTTCTCGATAGGAGTTTCTGCTGGTTTGCACCCAAGTAGTCCGGTCTCATTTAGTAAATCTATGATGTATTTTCTCTAATTCACCACAATACTGGTTTTTGACCTGGAAAATTTCATACCTAGAAAATATTTCAGGACTCCTAAGTCTTTTATCTGAAATTCATTTGCTAGCCGTTTCTTTAAGTCGGCTATCCCTTCACTGTCATTCCCTGTCACAATAATATCATCAACATAAACTATCAAAACAGTCACCTTGCTATTCTTAGCATGTTTGTAGAATAATGTATGATCAGCCTGACTCTGAAGAAAACCACAGTTCACCACCGCCTTTCCAAACCGTTCAAACCAGGCTCTAGGAGATTGTTTGAGACCATACAACACTTTCTTCAGCTTACATACAACATTGTTTTTATCAGTTATCTCAAAACCAGGTGGTAATCCATATACACTTTTTCTTCAAGATCACCATTTAGGAAGGCATTTTTTACATCAAGTTGATGTAGAGGCCAATCTCCATTAACAGCAACAGACAATAAAATTCTAATGGAGTTCAACTTGGCAACCGAAGCAAATGTTTCTTGATAGTCAATCTCATAGGTCTGAGTAAACCCTTTAGCAACTAATCTTGCTTTATATCAACTCTTCCATCTGCATGACACTTAACTGTAAATACCCATTTGCAACCTACGGTTTTCTTATCTTTCGGTAAGTCAACTATCTCCCACGTATGATTTTTTTTTAGAGCATTAATCTCTTCCATAACAGCTAAGCTCCACTTCAGATCGTCTAGGGCTTCACGTATATTCCTTGGGACAAACAGGTTTGTAATCCTAGGTGTGAAAGCTCTATGAGTAGTGGATAATTTGTGATAGGATAAAAAGTTCCTAATAGGGTACTTTGTACAGGTACGAGTTTCTTTCCAGTGTGCTATAGGAACGTCAAGATCAGAAATAACTGGTAGCAATCTCAAAGTTAGAAGTGTTTAAAGGTAAAGGATTAGAATTACCTGGGTTCATAGAAGCAGTTGTCGGAGCATCAGACTGGTCACGTGCCGAATTAATCAACGTCTCGCTATTATTTTGATCTGGCTTCCTCCTAGTATAAACTTGGAAATCTAAGCTACGCGGCACGACTCCCCTGAGGAGGAATCTGGTTCTACAGGGCTGGGACTAACTACCTCAGGATGAACAATATTGGGAATAGGAGAACAATCCCAAAAACAAAAATTCTCATTTCCTTCACCGGAAATCTCCCTTTTAAGGGAACTGGAATAATAGGGTAGGCTTTCTAGGAAAGAGACATTCATGCTTTCATAATTTTTTTGTTTGACAGGATCGAAACAACGATATGTCTTTTTGCGGGAAACATAGCCAAGAAAAATACACTTGATTGCCCGGGGGTCTAGTTTAGATTGTGAAGGACTGGACTCATGGACAAACAATATACACCCAAAGACTCTGGCTGTAAGATCTGAAAAAACTCGATTTGTAGGAAAGATAGTCTTAAGGGTCTCTAAAGGTGTACGAAAACCGAATACCTTAGTGGGCATTCTGTTTATAAGGTATGTAGCTGTAAGAATAGCCTCACCCTATAAATATTGTGGTACACACATTGAAAACATAATAGCTCGAGAGACTTCTAATAGGTGTCTATTCTTCCTCTCAGCAACACCATTTGTTGAGTAGTGTTCCTACATGTCGACTGGTGACAAATACCCTTACTACATAAGAACTCGCTCAGGTGAGTGTTGAAATATTTCGTTCCATTATCGGAACGAAGGATACTAATCTTAGTTCCAAATTGATTCTCAACCATGTTATAGAACCGAATGAACACGTTCTTAACATCAGATTTGTTTTGGAGAAGATAAACTCAGGTTATGCGGGTATGGTCATCAATAAAAGTGACAAATCATCGTTTTCCACTTTTGGTTAAAACTCGAGAGGCCCCCCAGACATCACTATGGATTAAATAAAATGGAGCGGAAGCTTTATAATTTTGACTTAAGTACGGGGAATGATGAGCTTTTGTAAAAGAACAATGTTCACAAAACAAGGTTGAACAATCAATTCCTATAAACAATTCTGGAAACAGACGTTTTAAATAATAAAAACTAGGGTGACCTAACCTATAGTGCCACAACATTATAGTTTTCTTAACAAAGAGAAAACTTATACTATGATAACCCTGACTATCCCTATAACTAGCTGAATTGTCTTCAAAATAATAGAGTTTGTCAATCATCCTAGCACGTCCAATCATCTTCTTCAACTCCTGGTCCTGGAAAAAACAAAATGAATCACAAAAGATAACACGACAGTTAGAATCTTTAGAGAGTTTATTAACGGATAGTAAATTGTAGGCTAATTTGGGAACATGTAGGACATTTTGTAGAGTAATTTGAGAGGACAACGTGATAGCCCCCCTCCCATAAATGGAAGAATAGCTACCATCTGCTATTCTAATTTTATCATAATATAACGGGAAATATGATTGGAATAGTTTCGGGGAATTAGACATATGGTCTGATGCTCCTGAATCTATAATCTAAGGAGTAGAATTAAAGCAAGAGAAGGCATGAGAGTAATCACCTATTTGCGCCAATGAAACACTAGGATTACCAGACGACGACATGTCCTTTAGCAGCTTCAGGATTTGATCAATCTGTTTACTGAAAACATTCGAGTCAGCATTATTCGCACTCGACTGGAGTGGACGAGCGTTCCTCTCTCCCTGCCTCCCGGTCTTCTAATATCCAGGTTTTCTATGGAGTTTCCATCACGTCTCCCGAGTGTGACGTGGTCTATTGCAGTAGTCACACCATACACGTGGTTTGACAGCTTGATCAGACATCTTATTGGCTATCCTGATTGCTGGCGCCTCTACTACTAAGGTTAAACTCTCCACTGAGTCAACTGACTTCTTTCCAATCATCGCATGCCTCCGACTTTCTTCTCTGCGAACTTCTGAAAAAACTTCATTAATAGAAGAGAGATCGATTTTACCTAGAATCCTGCCTTTGACTTCATCAAACTCAACATTAAGACCTGCCAGGAATTTATAGATCCGACCGTTTGCAATAAGCTTCTGATAGTGTTTCTGATCTTCAGCGCAGTTCCATTCATAATTTTCAAACAGATCAAGATCCTGCCAGATTCTTTTTAGAGCATGGAAATACTGGGTTACACAATCACCCCCCTGTTTTATATCCCCTAAATTTAGGTTTAGCTCGAAGACCTGTGACTGATTCTCCAGGTTATAGTACATTTCTGATACACTCTCTCATAGCTCCTTAGCCGTTGTAAATCATATATAGTTGCTGCTAATGTCTTCAGTCATCGAGTTCACAAGCCACATCATAACCATGGAATTCTCTGATCCCATATAAGGAACGTCGGGTCATCCTTTGGTGAAGCCACCTTGTCTCCAGTCAAATACCCTATCTTGCCCCGACCTCGGATAAACGTCCGAACGCTCTGCGACCAACGAAGGAAATTATCACCGTTTAGTCGGATGGATGTTATTTGAACTGCCAAGCTATTAGTGGGTAACTTAATGGGTGAACTTTTCTCCTCTGTCATGGCTACGATCTGAAACTAAACGACGATTCGAACAGATTCGGACAGATTCAGACCTTGAACCCTCGACAAACTGTGCTGGCGAATAGCTGTTGGAACAGAGACAAGAGGGAACGAATATGTGCTGGCGACGAACTGCGAACGAAGACGAGAGGGAACGAACGTGTGCTGGCGACGAACTGCGCCCGCGACGAACAAGAACTACGTTCGCGTGCGACGGCTGTTGGACTGCGCGCGATGAGGAACTACGCTGGTGTGCAACGGCTGTTGGAGTGTGCGCAATGAGGAACTACGCTGGCAACGAACCCGATGATCTGCGCGTGCGGCGGCTGCTGGACTGCGCACGACGAGCGACTGAACCGCGGGCTGGGCGGCAGCGACGGTTGGGGCTGTGACTGGGCAGCAGCAGGCTGGGTGGCGGCAGGCTGGGCGGGGGCTGAGGCTGCTGTGATAAATTGGGGTTTGTGCTAAACTAGGGTTTCCTTTTTTTTTTTTTTTTGCTCTGATACCATGTAGAATATCAGGAGAGAATAACTTTACTTTATTTCTCATACCATAATGATACAACTAATGTGATTTAAATAGAAAACCTTTCCTAACTAGAATAGGAGAAATAATGAAATAATAATATAATAAGTTATAATATTCCTTATTATATTTACAAGATAATTAAATAATCTAATATAACGAACATATATAATTCGTTATTTTTATAAACTATATATATCTTGTGCTGGTTGTTGATAGTTTCATGTAAGGAGAGCCTATTTTATTGTTTAACTGTGGTTTTGAAGCATTGAATAATGAATAAGACTACGACGATGTTCTTTATATATCTAAGTTGAGATCAATTGTTTACATATAAGAACCTCTAAAGGGGTTTCTTCGCTGGGTTTCTCAAAACTTGTCACTTATTTAATAGTTTCTATCATTTACTTTAACATTTTCTATAAACTCAGAGCATGTCGTGGTGGTTGGCTAAGACGAACTGAGAAATTATGAGTACAATTGAGTGTCTTTATATTTGTGCATTAATTATGAAGTCGGGTAGAATTCCATGTTTTCGCATACCCTTTAGCAAATTTGTTTAAATATTTAAAGAGATTCGTGTCAAAACTCCATATATTGCAAGAAATGTGATGTATATAGATATGAACGCAATTACATTTTTTAAAACAAAATTGAGGTAGAAGCATCAGATAGGATTAACAAAATGAAAACATTTAGATCCTATGATCTAACAAGATATGAACACAATTTCGGATCAGATCCCTTGTGAATTTGGCTCAAGTGTTGGACAGTTCCCAAGACAAAGAACTGTTCAAGATTCTACCAAGTGACTGAGCAATCTCATCCATGGATGGGCGTTGAGACGGATCCTTGTTCAAGCAACGATCTATGATGCTCATTGCGAAAACAACAAGATCAATGGGAAAGTTGCCTTCTAATGAAGGATCCATCAGGTGGCTTAAATACTCCTTGCCATTCGTCTCATTAAGCACCCTCTTAAGAACATCAGACACCTGCAAATTCTCATTTCGGACCAACTCCGAAACCTCGTTCCCAGTGAACATTTCGATCATCAGAATCCCAAATGAATAAACATCTAAATTTGTGGAAACTAAACCGTTTTCGAGATACTCAGGAGCCATGTAACCTCTTGTTCCAACGATGTGCATAGTCAATGTAAACTCACCTTCTTCATATCCAGCCGATCTTGCAAGACTGAAGTTTGAGATCTTTCCCCTGAAGTCGCTATCAAGAAGTACGTTTTCCATCTTCAAGTCCTTATGAACATGAGGTGGAATCATGAAGCTATGGAGATAATTAAGCCCCGTTGCGACATCCACCGCAATCTGTATTCTCTGCGTCCAACTCAAAAACTTACCATTACTGCTATTATTACTTGAATCAATCCAGTCATTCAAGGGACCTTTAGCAGCATACTCAAAAACAAGATACCAATGTCCTTCATAGGAACAAACACCTGAAAGGCGAATCAGATTCGAATGATTCGTCTTGTTAAGTAAATTGATCTGTTTGGACACATCTCCATTCATCTTCTTAATAGCTGCAGAGTCCCCATTGATTGTGGCACGATAAACAGATCCTTTGATTAGATGGGCTGGACTGAAATTATGAGTTGCAGCCTGTAGCTCTTCAAAACTGTATACTTTGACAGATTGAGCAACGCTTGATATACTCTCCAAGGTGATGGAAGAAGATTCTCCGCCCAACTTTTGCTCTAACGGCTTCTCATAAGAATCAAACTTATCGATTTCAGCAGTTGAAAGCATAGCTTTTTTCTTCCTTCTCCTTACACACAGACAGAAAACTACAGCCCCAATTGCAGCAGCTAAAACAACTACTCCTACAACGGCAACGAGAATGTAAACCCATGTTCTGGTAGAGTCCGGAGAGGGCGGAGTTGACGGAGAAGGCGGGGGCGGAGGCGGTAGGGAGGCGGGCTCTTTGATTCCAGTACTGGACGGCTCAGACTTGAGAGGAATTAAAAGAGTGGTAAAAGGGTTGATGATGGATTCTTCTCGTAGCTGGTTGGCTGCAAGAACAGTCCCATAATCCGCACCAAATGATTCAAATCTTTGGGTGATTTGAGAGACAGTATCACCGAATAATACCAAGTAACTCAAAAGGTAATTGAAACCCAAATCGGTTTGAGTCAAGGTGAGGCAAGCACATCTAAGAGGAACAAGAATCCTCTCCCCACCCAATATATTGGTGGCGCTGACATTGGGATTCTGAGAGATAAGTGATTGGCAAGTGGAGAGACCTTGTAGGGTTTCATTAGCAATCGCCAAGTAAGTATCCCCAAGGCGGGTAGTAAAAGAAACATTAGCCTGAAGAAACCGACCCGAACAGGAGCAATTGATTGGAACCAGCACCAATTGTTCGGAGGGGAAAGTGTGTGGGAGGGCGACGGAGTTGACCCGGGAGAGGTCGGAGGGGTCGGAGCCGAGGAGAGTAGAAATGGAAGAGACGGAGTTGAAAGGAGAGCGGGATCTGAAGGTGAGGAAGGATTTGCAACTCCGGTTGGCTGTGTTGCACAAGTAACCCGAAGTGCCATTTGATAAGTGGGGGTTGGGGCAGTCTGTGGTGGTCTCTCCCACGTAAGGCTGCTGAGAAGCAATCGAACACACGAGCCAAAACAGAGAGCCGATCAAAATATGGAACCGGAACTTGGAACCCATTGGGAATTGGACAAACAAAGGAGATGGAGCTTATAAATAGACATTAATTATACAGTTGAACAGGTCAAATTTGGCTGCATATTACCAAAAGTCTATAATGCGTCTTCAATTTGCAATCAAGGTGCGTGTTGAATGGGAAAATTCTATACTGCTGTCATTGTTGCTCTAATGGCGACCACCAGTTGACTTTGAACAGAAAATATTATAGCTCAATTATCATCCAATTTTTTGTTATTTTGATAACTAGGCAAATCACTCGATTAATAAAATTTATTAGGAATGTACTCAAAAAAAAAAAAAAATATATATATATAGATAATAACTAAAACTTTAAATAAATGTCTAAAATTTGATTTTAGAATTAATTAAATTATTAATTGAATAATAATGAACTATTATACTCCTATAATTTTTTTTATTTACCTTACTTAGATTCACCCCTAACAACCCATAAAAATTTAAAAGAATATCTATCGACAGCCACCTAATTAGTTTTAATTCAAAATTTTCTTTAAATAATCAAAACAAATATAGATACAATTTTTGAAAGTTAATAATTTGTAAACAAATATTTGAAAAATGAAAATTGAATGATTGAAAAATTATTAACCGATGTACATGCCGCATAATATTGTACATACCTTTACTTAACAAATATAGATGACTTGATAGTTGTAGTGTCTCCTCCATCTATTGTACATATTGAGACAATTGAAACTGCTTCTTGAGTTTCTTGAACTAAATCAAAAAGATATATATGTTGTACATCTCTGTATATACTCAGGGTCTCAACAAGAATGCAACAATAAATGTATATAATATTTGCAAACCCACCAAAATCTTTGTCATCTTGTTGGGTTTTAATTCAAAGCTTGCAGGAAACAAAGAAAAAAGATGTTAGAAACTTTTTTTGAAATTTGATAGCTGAAAACAAATATTTGAAAACTTAAAAGTAATTGAGCGACAATTGAAAGACTTATGAACAAATGTACATATCTCTGTAAACATGTATATACCCTATCATTTTTTGTTTTGATAGCAAGTATATACTATGACAATATAACACTATTCTTTTTTTAGCTTAATAAACATGCTCTTTCTTGGTCTATACAAATGATGGTTATGCTCTAAAGTTAAGCCAAACTTCTACTTATTTGTAGTTCATGTGGGACAATTTTGTAGACGAAACCTGATGGGTTGTACATCCACTATACATCATGATCTTTCTTTAGGATTATATTATAGCATTACCTTTTCAACCTCATCTTTGTAGAGTGATATGTTAGCAACTTTAGAAAGCATTTCCAATTCAATTCTTGCTTCAATCGACAGTATAAGTTGACTACGGTTGTTCTAATTGGAATATTGATTTGTGTTGTCTTGTAATTCGAATATATATATATATATATATGTGTGTGTGTGTTTGTGTGTGTGTCCTCTTAAATACTAATGAATGTAACTATGGTACGAGGAGCTTCCATTGAAGATCGTTGAGGAGAGCAAAAGGTTTAGAGAATGGTTGCTATTAGTGAATCTGAGAATCTGAAAATCTTTTATGTGATCTATCAATTGTCTCTTGTAAAACAGTATTTGAGATTTTGTTTTTCAATAATTGCAAACTAGTTATAAAAAAACTGGATGAACGAGTTGCAGATAACCAAGATTTTAAGAGAATTTTTGAATCCTAGACAAAATATTATTAATAAAATTAAAAAGAATTGAAAGTTAGTTATTTATATATGAGTATGGATTGATGGGGGTGATTTAGTTTAATAGATTTTTTTTAATTTAATAAAAAAACAAAAATAACTTTGAATATTTTTGGGAATCATGATTTCGCTCTCTACTTAGATTGTCATTTTAGACATAAATTTAAATGGCTTTTTAAAGTAGTCAGTATCCTAATTTTTATTTTAAAATTAGCTAGTTACTACAATTTCCCTTTTTGATAATTTTTAATAAGAGAATATGATACATAACACTCAAGTATTAATACATAAACCAAAGAGTTAGTTTTACAACTAAATAACAACTAACTTCTATAGCAAGTGAAAAGATAAAATGAGAACGTAAGTGTTGTTGGCTTAGTGGTTTAGTTCTATATGCTTCGTCATATAATGGAAGGTCTGATTGTTGACAAGGAGCACCACAGCTTGCTCAACACAATATAAAATAAATGAAGTGTACATTCGGATTTGCACATTTTTTTAACAAATAGGATGACGAAATGAGTTCACATGTTACTATAGCAACAACACGATATTTTGCTTCTACAAAGGAACAGAAAACAACACTTTGTTTCTAAGCTTTCTAGGATAGAAGCGATTCTCCTAAGAATACGCAAAAACCTTGAGTGGATCTACTCATATTCATACAAGACCCCCACAAATCTGAGTCAAAAAATCCTTTCAAACATTACTTCGTAACTGGCTTCAGGAGCATTCATTGTCTAGATGTTGTCTTAAAGTATCCGATAAGCTGGTACATTGCTGCCAAATGAGCCTTATGTCTCAGTCGCACTCTTTGAACTCGTGCGACACCAAGATATACTACTCATTAGTGATAGCCTTAGAGGGGAACTCAAGCATCTAGCTCAGATCGCTCATACTATAAGGCTTGTCGGGTCATTAAGCAAGGTTCACAAGGCCTCGACTAGCTTCATCGAATACGCAATGAAAATATCTTGATCATGCTAAATGCTTGGCACATGTATTCACTTGGTCCACGAGAATTCAATATGCAGAGGTGGGTGGCTATACGATATACGCTTCAACCTCCGTTTCATGGGCAAGGGCACAATGTTGGTACATCTCTATCGTTCGACACTGTCTCCTGATTTCCATTATCGAAGGAAGCCACCCATGAAACTCGTCTTGCAAGTGCTTGCCCACACCACAACACAAGTAGGTGCCTGAGGTAGCTCACTTAAGCAGGGCCCAGAGGTGGTGGAAAGACGACACCATGACACCCTTTATAGTACATTTTGGACCATTTTCAGTCTTTCACTAATGCATGTCATTTTGGCGAGGAATCATACACCAACATGGCTTTGCTTCTTAGTGCATCCAGCTGATGTTGTTGAACACTCTTTGTAACGACCCAGGTTTTCAAAGAATAAAAACTCAAGACCTTACTCAACACCAATGCATGAAAATAAGTTATAAAACGGATTTTAACGGATAAATCAGTGCATTTATTGAAAACGGTTTTACAGTGGGATCCCGAAAACATTTAATAGAATCTGAACGTCTTAATCATAAAAAAAATGCAAAATTTAAAATATGCTAGGATTTATTCTAGGCTCCAACCCAACGATTTTCATAGTCAAACCGTTTACAAGCATGAGTACAACACAAAAAAAAACATGTAAAAACAAGATATCATTGATGCAGGATGATTATCAATACAGAGGGCGACCTAAACAGAGCATTGCAGTTCTGAGCCTTCAGTAGATAGTGATGGTGACACCAGGGCTATTCTAATAGAACATGCCACTGTCGCACCTTTTAGACAATAATTTACACTTTCTGGGCTACCCTTGTAGGCAATGCCACTTCCGAGCCTTCCATTCGATGATTACTTATGATTTTCCAATGATGCATATGTAATGCAAATACTCAAGTACACATCAATATAGTTAATAAGTCAACAGGTGTATCATGAAGACATGTCAACACATCATCAATCAATATCTCAGTTCATCATAATATATATTGTTCGTAGCATAGCAATAATATTCAGTAAACTTCGCACCGCAAACAGGACAGTCAACACAAATCAACAAGTAATTTCCACCAAATTCATATTTAGTAACGTCACACAACAGACATGGGAATCAATACAAATCAACAATAAATTTTCACTAAATTCGCCCTACACATGCTTATATTTACCCACAGAATCTCAAGCTAAGGATAAAATCTCCTTACCTGTCTGAATCCACACTTGAACTCCTTAGCTCCAATTCCATCAATCAGCGAGTACCGGTACTCAAATATGACCCAAGTTGACTAAGAAGTGAAAGAGAAACCACACTCTCGCTGGTGAGAACGATGGGCCACCAGCGACAACACAACCAACGCAGCAGAGGGAAACGAACGATTGGGAAAATCGCTCAAAGCTGTGGCTTGAAGGAGCAAAATCCACGTGCACAACTCCTTCCAGCGGCGCATCACCAGAATGCGTGGTCTGGCTTCAGCTGGGCGGTGCAAGCGGCAGCAATATCCTTCCAAAAACCGGCGACTTGAAGATAAAAACAAAGAAGGAAAGAAAAGAAAATGATGGAGAAGGGAGCACTGAAGCAGTGGCGCGTTGCAGCCAATCCTCGTCCGCGCAACACCAAAACAGCTGCTATAAGCCAAACTCAATTCAAAACTTCTATGGCTCACGACTCTACAAAGCTTTTACAAGCCAACACCTAAACAACGCCACTTCTTTCTAATTGGAGGTTGAAAATTAAACACCCAGAGAGAGGCGGCGCACGAAAACCTAGAGGTATAGAATTTGAGAAAAATGCTCTTCGAAACAAAAGGAAAAGGCGTTGGCTAAAAGAAAAGTGAAAGGAATTTCGGATTTTTACTTTGAAAGTTTCACTAATAAACCAATTAATTAAATAGTTCTACGTCCAAATTTATTTTTTAAATAACCATTAAATGATAGTTGTACAGTAAAATTTCAAGGAATTTATTTCTTTTAAACAATCGATTCATACTTAATTGTTTTAATTTAGGGAAGTTTATTTCCATAGCCATCTGCCAAAAAATCAATTTAATTGCAAGCATATTCAAAATCCATTTTTTTAGTATTTAAAAAAACATAAAAGTACATTAGTACCGCTTAAGTAACTATCATTCGAACTCGCCGTTGACCGCCGCCATTGACGGTCGAACGTGTATCGTTCACCGCCGTCGCCGGCGAAGGCGCTCTTCACCGCCGCTGTCGAACGGGCTCTTCACCGCCGCCGCCCAACGCGCTCTTCACCGCCGTCGGCCCGCGTTCTTCACCGTCGCCGCCCAACTCGACCTTCATCGCTGCCGCCGACGAGGGATGGTAACCTCTGCAACTCAAACACACCATTTGGAAGTTCAAAGTTGCAGGAAAAGCTGGCTGACGGCTCTGTTTAATAAGAAAGAAACCCTAAATTGAAGGTGATTTTATTTACAAAAATGTCATTAATGATGTATTATTTAGGTA
>JBBMEG010069468.1:0-13342 GCA_037832605.1 Cyclanthera cordifolia
GAAACGTTGCCTAATATTATTGATGATGACTCGTTCAACTATACTAGAAATGATTGTGAGGGTACATGGATTAATAAGTATGGTACATGGTTAGTGACTCGTTCAATTATATATTAATCATTATGAATATAATTTTTATTAACACATCTTCTCTCTGTTGTGCAGATTGACACCATGTCTAGCTCGAATAGTGATCATGATGGTACACCCGTGAAAAAACCTGCTCGAAACAGGTTCATCAAATGCGTTACAATCTTGCGTGAGCTGGCTCAGGAAAGAATAGCGGGAGAACGGCGGGTTGTTCAATATAACTCAATGGGCCAAGAAGTCGGAGATAGTGTAAAGAAACTCCGTAGTTATATTGGTGTATGTGTCAGATCACATATACCTCTCACCTATGATACTTAGGCAGCTGTCTCGGATCAATTAAAAGAGAATGTCTGGGATTGCATCGAGGTAAACACTTACTTAACTAAATATTATCATGTACGACATACTATAACTAACCCGATTTCATTATATTTCAAACAGATGTCATTTCAAGTGGATCCTATGTCAAAACATAGGATCATGATGTATATAGCGAGGACGTTCAAAATGTTTAGATATAATCTCACCAAAGATTATATCAAACCGTTTATAAACGTGGACTATGAGAAGTTATCCACCCGCCTACAAAATACGCACACATCACACAAGAACAATGAGATCATTTTGTAAACATTAGATTATCAGAAGAATTTAAAGTAACTACGTAATTCTTTCGTATTTTGTACATTATTTTAATGTTTAGTATATTACTAAGGTGTACATTAAATACACAAAAATAGTGAAAAACAAAAAGAGAGACAGAGCCTTCTTAAATATCCTCATCATATGGCCAGAAAGGGTTATGCCCAACTCGGTCACGAGCTAGCAAAGATTCTAAACCTTAAGGCAATATATGTTATCATTATTTTATTACAATTTACTAATTCATTGTTTGGTGGATTTAGGGTGTAAATATTAAAACGGATACATCCTCAAGTGCACTACTATGGATGGAAGGTCGAAAGGGCAAGAATAAAGAGCATGTCGATCAAGCCACGATTGAAGCCTCAAATTGAATTATAAGTATGTTTAATTCATATTACAGTTAACATTTCAAATATCTGATGGGTTAATTTTAATTAATATTTCCAAATATTTTCATTCCAGAATAAGTTGAGAAATGCATATCGAGGTGCGGATGTTTTGACCGAAGCCTTGGGAACACCCGAGCACCAAGGACGTGTTAGGGGCGTTGGTCAATTTCTATCTACATCTTCTTTCTTCAAAATGGCTCGTCCAAGTGATAGTACGGGAACACCCAGCATTAAGGATGGGCTAACCAAGTTGGTTGTTTTCCTTGTATGGGAAGTAATCACGATCAGTCACCCCCGATTCTGGGAGAAGAACCAATAAGGCAAGCAGATGAGATCTTCCAAACACCTCAAGTAATTAGAGATGAACCTTGCATGGTCCACCCTGTTGTCGAAGACTTGTGAGAAGTAAGTTACAAATTATTAATTTCATTTAATTTCTTATATGCTTTTTAAATTTTATTACTCTAACTGTGTGTCTGTTACGTTTGAAGGGTGTGACATGTCAACTTGCCCTTGAAAATATTGACAATATTGTTACCGTCGGCACAATGTATGAATCGAGCGGGGCACCTGCTAAGATTCATGGACTTCCACTAGGAAAGTACAACGCACGCGTCCTAGTGGATTTAATAATTGGTAATAACGAGGATTTGAACCTTCCAATTCCTTTGAACGACGAGCTTCAATGGCATTGTTTCTTATTTGCCTTGAAATAGACAAACCATCACTTAGATTTTTTTTTATTCAAGTTTTGATACTTTTAATGTCGGTCACAAATGGTGACCTATTATAATGAAGCCAAAAGTTTAAATGAAAATGGTGACCCACAATACGTGGTGACTAATAAAACTCTGTTTTTTAAAAATTAAAAAGGTCATTTTTAATATCGGTCACATTTAACTGTCACCAAAAGTCCTTAGTGTCACGCATAACGACCGACACTGAAGGTCTTTGGTGTCGGTCATGACCGACACAAAATGGCTTTGGTATCGGTCTTGACCGACACGAAAGGGTCTTGGTGTCGGTCCTTTTTGCGTGACACTAAAGACCTTTGGTGACGGATTTTGTCCATCACTAAATGTCTTTAATCACACCGGTATTAATGACAGTCGTTTGACCGACACCAAATATATTTGGTGTCAGCATATGCCCGTCACTAAAAGTCTGGTTTCTACTAGTGACATCTTTGATCTCAACATCGAACAAATATGGTTAATTCTAAATCCATGCCGACACCTAAGATTAGTGAAAAATTAGCTCTAGCTTAATCAGGAGAAAAGTTTAATGATCTTACATTGTATATGAGCATAGTACGAGCATTGCTATATACAACCTTAAGTTTTTAGGATATTGCATTCAATGTTAACAAGGCATGTCAATTTACGCATGCTCAGAAGTTATTGTTGGCTTTTTGGCCATTATCTCAAATTAATTAATATTTTGATGATAACAAAAATTTTATTTATTGATATTTTTGGATTTTTTAAGTTTTTTTTAATGAAGATATTGAAGAGACGATCGATTCCAATGCAATTTGAATCGTTTAAATCGGAGTTAAAATGAAGAAGATATGAACATTTGAAGTTTGAAACGAAAAATAGCCTATGAGAAAAACAAATTATTCCTTGCCTTATTGTTTCCTCTTACAACCAATCTTATTCCATCTCATCTCTACCGAATCTCATTCATCCATTATATTTGCCTTAAATCTAAAGATCATTCATCACATCTTTATCAAATCCCCCGTTATCATTTTGCCCCAAATCCAACAATGGTATTTTATCTTCTCTTACATAAATCTCTTTTCTCAAATTTTGAATTTTTAGATAGAAAAACATTCATTCTAAATAGCCTTTAAAAGTTTGATTACTTCACATATTTTTGAAACAGCGTATTACAAATTTGTTAAGAAACTGTTAATCCGTAACTTGCATATTTTGCTATCGAGAGGTATTTTGTAAAATTTGTTTTAGGATTTGTATTAAGGTGCGAGTACACCTTGAGTTGTGAGAAAAATGAATTGGTTTAATCCTGAACCAGTAAAAGGATTTGGGTTTCTCTTTCGCCTAAGAAAAAGAGAGTGGTAGTTGTTTAATTCTAAACCCGTGAAAAGAAATTATGTTTCTCTTTAGCTAGGAAAAATAAGGCCGTGAAGGTTTGATTTTCACCCGTAAGAGGATCACCAATAGAACAACTAGATCACATCGACATATGATCATATATTGTAGACGTTGTAGGTGTCCACATGAACAACTAGAATCAGATTGTTTTCAACCTTTGCAAAGTAGGTAATAGTCACTAAGACATAAGCACCAAGCTTTAGTCAATATTCTATAGACGTTTTAAGTTATTCACTTGGAACTAGACTCACTCGTATGTCCCACAAACTTATTCAAGTGTACATCTAAATAACCATTACATGTCTCCATTAATTCAATTAATACGATAAGACTGAATGACATTTGTATATTAAATATGCAATTAATGATAATAATAACATTTATTAATAACCAAAATATAACATTAAATTTCTAATATTGAATGCTTGCTCATTAATTACAAAGTATTAGGCCTTCAGGGCAAACCCCTAATAGTTGCAACATCTTTCGATTGTGGTCTCCAAGCAATGCGTTTATAAGCTTATTTGTAATTCACAGTTGGGACATGAAATCTATTCAGTCCTTGTAATTACATGTGTCTCCTTAAGCTCCACCGATTCGTCTAATGAACATTTTTTATAGTCTCACTATAAACCAGTGTCATCTCGACCAATGGAAGCGAGATCCCTTTGTTTAAGCTCAAGAATCAGTTTTTAATTGAACAACTCTACACTTGCATGAGTTTTTTCTTGTTACGTTGCATTTTCAACCACTCACTACGACAATCCATAATGTAGAATGTTTATTGACTAAGACGTTGTTTGGCTGGTCTCACTAATACACATCGAAAGACATTTTTATAAAGTAGAAGTTCATAAATCCACTTGAAATTAAGATCACATCGACATATAATCATCCTTAAAGAAGTAATGATGCGAAGTTATTAGAAAGTTACTAGATCGATCATAAAATTTCTAGTATCATCTTTTTCAAAAAGTTCAATTTGCATAGGCATCTCAACTCAAATGAACAACAAGAATCCGACCTTTTGTAACCTTTGCAAAGTAGGTCATACCAACCGTGTCACAAAGACTTGGGCATTCAGCGAACACTGGAGACGTTTTAGGTTATTAACTTGGAACTACATCACTTGTATGTCTCATATACTTATTCAAGTGGACAAATAAATAATGGACATATCTTCATTAATTCAATTAATGGAATAAAGGAGAATGAAATTTGTATATTAAATACACAATTAATGAAAATAATAACATTTATTAATAACCAAAATATAATATTAAAAGTCTAACATTAAATGCTTGTACTTGAATTACAAACTACTAGGCCTTCATGACACAACCCTTAATAATGCAACATCTGTCAATTGTGCTCTTCAAGTGACTACAATCGTTTGTTCATGAAAAATTGGCTTTCCCTTTGTTTGTTCATTTGTCCCCTTAACACGAGAACCTTTTTTGTTGGCCACTTTTAGATAAGACATGCTCTAATACAAGAAAGAAAACAGAGCGATAGCTAAAGCAAAGAAAAGAAAAGAAGGAAGAGAAGTAGTAAAAGAGAATGTTCCCTTTCTATTTGAGTTTTCAAAGGTAACAATTGAATGCTCATTAGCTAAACTGAATGTTTATTGAATACATATGAATAGTAGATACATAAATCAATCAGAGTAGACAGAAGAGAAATTAAGGAAGAAATGTTAACTCCATATAATCCTCTACCTAAGCCATAAGCCCTACACGCAAAGCCTTGAATGTTGTTTTCGGCAAGTTGAGTACAGGGCGGTAAAGGAAGACGAGGTTTAGAATGATGGCTATGACGAAACACGAGACCGAGAAGTAGAAAAACAATGTGTACACCGCCAAGTGTAGGATGCCTTTTAAAGTCTGCCACTGATCGTTTGTCGCCAAATTGAACGCAGGTGAGAAGAGAGAAAAGCAAACACCAACAAAGAATGTTATGGACAGTCCAATTAATGTGCTTTTACCAAACACCGGCACGTTTGAATGAGATATACATTTTTATTTTGTAACTTGAATTTATTTCATCTATTGGTATAATTGAGTTACTGGCTCTAAAAACTTTGCTTTGTTAACCGTCTGACCCTACCACAATTAGTACCAATTCTTAAGTTGAACAAGAAAGTGTGCAGTCCCAGCTTTTGTATTTACAGAGGAATAATTATCACTTTCCAATTCTTAAGTTGTGCCTTATAAAACAGAAAGGCACAAACTTCCAATTTGCTCATAAAAGGATAACTAATAAATTTATATATAGAAGATTTACCCGTGCTAGAACTAGGAGGAACATCCGTTGTGCTGTCAAAATAGGATTGAAGCAGAATTTTATTATCAAATAGACATGTATGAATAGTCAAATCAATAAATATTTTTCAGCAGAATTGTCAAAACAATAATGAAATTCAAAAACAAAACATTATATTAAAACAATCAAACTGCAAACAATACATACCCAAATGATGAACTATCATGGATTGGTACAGAGGTTAATGAGAACCTCGATGATCCAAGAGGTAATGGATTCAATCCATGATATCATCTACCTAAAAAATAATTTCGTACGCATTTTTGATATCTTAATGTTGTAAAGTCAGAACGTAGGTCCCATAATACTAATTGAAGTGCGAGAAAACTAGCATCCGACATTCAAAAATAGGAAAAGAAAGATAGGGTAAATTATAAATTTGTCTCTATGGTTTGTAAAAAGTTAGAATTTAGTCTCTATAGTTTAAAATTATAGAATTTAGTCTCTATGATTTGGGAAAGCTAGAGTTTAGTTCTTGTTGTTTGAAAAAATAAAATTCAGTCACTATGATTTGATAAAATCTAAAAAATAGTTCATGTTTTTCATAAATCACAGAAGAATTAAGTAGATTTATTTTTTTTAGGTATGAATTGATGCGTTTTTTTATCTAATCAATAACTTATCTCAGACTCTCATTATTAAAGCTTAGACTATTTTCTAGATTTATCAAAGCATAGGAATTGAATTATAATTTTCCAAATCACAGACTAAATTCTAGTTTTTTCCAAACCATAAAACATAATTCTAATTTTTAAAACTATATAAACTAAACTCTAACTTTCTTCAAATTTAAGAACCAAATTTAAATTCACGAAAATAAAGGTATATATAGGCATAGCCAAATTGAAGAAACTAACATTTTCAAATTTCGATTTGATGGGGGCAGCCAGACATGATATGAAATATGAACAAGATCATAAGATTAACGAAACAACAAACGATGGTACGAAAACAATACTTGGATGCATTTTTTGCGTTGGAGAGCAAATTGCCGAGTTTTGCTTTGTTATCAGCTGTGTTGGATGAGTGAACAACAGAGCCTAGATAAACGGCAATCAAAAAGCAAGTAACACCAGGGGAAAGTATCTCAGCTTTATTGATTTTGTCATCAACAAAGTAGTTCAAGGTTGAACCTATTACAAGAAGAAGTGTATTATTATTATTATATATATATATATATAACAAAATAATTATAAATGTAGGCAGATAATAAAGTACTTGTATTTATAATCGTTAATTTTTTTTTTTTTTTTTTATTACAACAATTGGGGAATACATTTTAATATTGTATTATAAGAAAATATGTGATAGTACTCGTTAATAATTGTTTTTTTTTTTGAAGTGACCATATTTAAAATTATTTTCTAGATTCAACTAATTTGGTAACTTTCTATATATATATATATATATATTATATTGAGTAACGTATTAATTATCGATAGAAATACAAACAAATAGAATGGGTAGGATAGATACAGACCTATAACAACTGTTATACTTGAAGTGATAACTTCATTTACTGATAAACCAACAGAAGCCCAAGCATATTGAGTTGAAAGATTTCCAAGGCTCAGTTCTATTCCACCAGCCATTGCAAGCCAATTTTCCTGCATACAACAACACTATCCCATTAACTCCTATCCTATATATCTACAAAGATTTAGATCAAACCATTCTTAAAAATTTCTATTTTAGCATCTGAACTTTTTTTTTTTTTAACAATAGTTTGGTATCTGCTCTTTTATTTTCTTATCTGATGTTCATCTCTAACTGATCTGGCTTGAAGTCATGATCCTATTAATCGTCAATATGCATACTTGAAGCTACGTCAAGATTGGAATAATCAAAGAAAAATAGAGAAAACAAAAAAGAATCACGTGATTTATTAACGATGTGTTAACTATGTTTATACGGGCAGAAGGGAGAACAATGTCGATTTAAGGAGCTAGAGCTTTAAAAAGTTTATATAGTACACTCTCATAAAATCTTATTAGAACAAATGCCCAAATACATAAAAGTCAAAACACAAAAACAAAAAACTTAATTACAAGTTCTTCTAGATTTCGAGAGTATTGCCCAGAGCCCTCACTACTTTGCCTAATTTTGACCTCGACTCAGTGACCGGGCCGTGAGACTCTCAACTAAATAATTGTGGGACTTGAAAGTTGAGAAACTAAAATGAGATTTAAACCAACAAAAAAATGTGTTTAACTAGCGAAGTTGCAGATATTTTGGAAAAACTTTTGAAAAAGAGAGAGAAAGCTGCAAAATAAGAAGTTGCAAGTGAAATCAGAGTAGAGAAACTTGAGAAAGTTGTTGGATAAAATTAGGATGATCATGAGATCTCTTTCCAATCTTTCCAAAGGTTAAAGCAATAATTACAGCAGCTAATAAGTTGGTTATGGAGTAATCAAGATAAGTGTGTTGCGGAAGACACCCTCGTCGTTCGAGAAGAGTCAAAACTGCGAACCAAGTTACCAAAAACAAAAGTGCCAATATCATACATACTATAGCACCATCATTACTCTCCATTACATACATCTTCTATACCTCCAAACAAATCCTACACACAATCATCACAATAGCTACCTATCATCGAAAACATATCGAGCACACCTTATCTCGTCAAGGCATGCTAACCTCAGGCAAGAAGAAAGATATTTAAACTCTTATTGATGAGTTTATAAAAAAATACAAGAATCTATTCAAATGATAATCTGAGTACGAAGAGAATGATTACGTGGGAACCGTTCTATTATCTTCGTTTGAGCCATCAAGAATCGTCCTTTCCATAATCTTATTGTTGGTTATATTTATTTATTTGTGTTTATCTTGTAAATATTATAAGAAATAATATCTTATTATATTATTTCTTTTTTATATTTAGGAGTGTTTCCTATTATAATTAGGGATAGGAGCGTTTCCTATTATATTTAGGAATGTTTTCTCTATTTTAAGTAACAAAATATGTACCATTGTATTCGAGTGAGTAATAAAGAATCATTTCTTTTATTATTTTCTACATGGTATTAGAGCAAAATTTTAAAGGAAAACAAACCCTAACCCTAATTCTCACTTCACCGTCGCCGCCTCTCTTTTTCAACCTTCACGGCGGTCAATATTCCAAATCGACCTTCGTCTGGCATCAGTAGCTTCATCCAATCGAATGTATTTAACAAAGAGCAAATTGATTAAATCCTCAAGCTGCTAAAGGACACATCGTCTTCTGGTAATTCAAATGCTTCATTGGCACAAATAGGTAATTATCCTCATGCCTCTCTTGCCTTAATTCAACTTCGTGGGTTATAGATTCTTGAGCATCCGACCATATGACCAATTACTCAAAACAGTTTCAAACATATTTCCATTATATTGTGATGAGAAAATAAGAATAGTTGATGACAGTTATTCTCCCATCATTGGGAAATGGACCATTAAGTAATTCTCGCAAATTACTCTACAAACTGTCCTTCATGTTCCCAATTTAACTTGAAATTTACTATCAGTTATTAAGCTCTCTAAATATTCTTACTGTCATGTTGTCTTCTAGGAACAGGAGTCGGGGAAGATGATTGGACGTGCTAGAATGATTGACGGTCTTTACTACTTTGAGGAAGCTTCAACTAGTTATACGAAAATTCATGGGTATACTAGTGTTAGTTCTACTTCTATTAGAGAAACTTTAATGTTATGGCATTATAGGTTTGGACATCCTAGTTTTTCTATTTAAAACGCCTGTTTCAAAGACTCTTTATAGGAATTGATTGCTTAACATTTAATTGTGAACATTCTTCTTTTGCAAAAACTCATCGTACTTCCTACTTACAAATTACAAAGCATCTGCACCTTCTTATTTAATCCATAGTGATGTTTAGGGACCCTCTAAGGTAGTAACCCAGGGTGGAAAAAAATGGTTTGTCGCCTTCATTGACAACCATACTCGTGTAACAAGGGTGTATCTTCTAGCAAATAAGTCAGCTGTTAAAGAAGTGTTCATTCGTTTTACAACATGATTGAAAATACGTTCAAAACAAAGATAAGCATCCTCCGTTCAGATAATGAAACTGAATATTTTAATACTCATCTAACCGAGTTTTTATATAGTAAGAGTATTTCTCATCATTCAACGTGTAGGAACACACCTCAACAAAATGGGATTGTTGAAAGAAAAAATAGACACTTATTGGAAGTTTCTCATGCTATTATGTTTTCGATGCATGTTCCACAATACCTATGGGGTGACGCGATTCTTACAGCTACCTATCTCATAAATAGAATTCCTACTAAAGTGTTAGGTTTTTGAACTCCTTTAGACCATCTTAGAAACATCTTCCATACAAATCAATTTTTTTTAAATCTACCTGCCAAGGTTTTTGGATGTAAAGCCTTCGTTCATGTATCCAGTCTTTCACAATCTAAACTAGATCATCTGGCCATAAAATGTATCTTCCTAGGCTACGTATCTCATAAAAAGACTTATTGATGTTATGATCCTGTAGCAAGGAAGTTCTATGAGAGTTTGGATATAACCTTTATAGAAAATCAATCCTACTTTACCAATTCTCTTCAAGGGAGATGACTACAGTTAAGGGAAATTTTTGAGATATCTCTCCTCTTCCTAATATTGTTCACCATGAGGTAGTTGATCTCAATTCTACAGAACCAGGACAAAATATTAAAAGTTCCTTTTCAAGGGGAGAAATAACATAAAGTACTCAACCTGAATTCAAGTTTACACTAGGAGGAAGCTGAATCAAAATAATAATGACGCAATGGTTCATCCATCACACGACCAATATGACGCTCCGACAACTGATTTTGGCATTCCAAGTAATCTACCTTCCAACTTTTCTTGACCTGAAAATCGTTTGTGTGATGTTTCTGTTTCTGATCTGCATATTCCTATAGCATACATGAAAGGAACTCGTAACTGTACCAAATATCCTATTAAGAACTATTTGTCCTACTACAAATTGTCCACTACCCATAAAGCCTTTACATCTAGGATAACTAACATGTTTCTTCCAAGAAATATACAAGAGGCCATAGAAGATCCGAAGTGGAATTTAGCTGTTATGGAGGAGATAAATGAGATATAGTTAAATTACAGAGAGTTAAAAAGATAGTAGGATGCAAATGGGTATTTATTGTGAAATGTCATGATGATGGGAGAATTGAAAGGTACAAGGCAAGATTGGTTGCTAAAGGGTTCACTCAGACCTATGGAATTGACTATCAAGAAACGTTTGCTCCAGTTGCCAAACTGAACTCAATTAGAGTTTTGCTATCTATTGCTGTCAACAAAGATTGACCTTTATATCAGCTTGATGTGAAAAATGCTTTTCTTAATGGTGATATAGAAGAAGAAGTATATATGGATTTACCACCTGGTTTTGAATAGCTGATGGAAAGAACAATGTATGCAAGTTGAAAAAGGCATTGTATGGTCTGAAACAATCACCTAGAGCTTGGTTTGAGAGATTTGGAAAGGAAATTGCAAGCTCTGGTTTAATTCTAAGTCAGGCAGATCACACTATAGATAGGGCCCGGTAGTACCATAGATAGAAGGTAAACTTCAGGATATTGTTCATTTGTTGGAAGAAATTTAGTCACATGGAGCATTAAGAAACAAAGTGTGGTGGCTAGAAGCAGTGCTGAAGCTGAATTTAGGGCTTTAGCCCATGGCATTTTGTGAAAGTATATGGATAAAGAGACTCTTGATAGAGCTTAAATGTGCCCATTCAACACCAACACATGTGTATTGTGATAACAAGGTTGCTATATCCATCGCTCACAATCATGTTCTCCATGATACGACAAAACATATTGAAGTCGAAAAACACCTTATAAAAGAAAATATCGTAGATGGAACTATTTGTATTCCTTATATACCAACCTCAGAACAAGTAGTTGACATCTTTACTAAAGGACTACCTAAACGACAGTTTCATAAGATGATAGACAAGTTGGCAATGAAAGTTCGATATTGTTCATACCAACTTGAGGGGGAGTGTTAGTTATATTTATTTATTTGTGATTATCTTGTAAATATTATAAGTTTTTTATATTTAGTAGTGTTTCTAATAAGCTCCAAGGTTGCTTGGTTTTATAAAGCTAGAGGTCCTTCTAGGATCCTTGTAAAATCTCACAAATATGGAAAACTCAACACTCGATCCCAACCAAGAGTTAAGTTAGAATGGTGAATACACTCTTAGATCTCACTTAGAACCGATGATGGCAACTCTTTGATTCTAAGACAACTCACTCCATAATTAGTTTGATCAAGACTAATCCAATGAATTGATTTTTTATTCAAATCTAAAACAAGATTTGAAAAAAGACAACACCAAAAGGAGTCAAGAAAACTCAAAGTTTGATATCAATCGTCTTTCATTCATTCCCTCCTTAAAAATTTTCATCATCTTAAGGAAAGCTTTATGAACCGTCGTAGTAAGAATTGGTGCATGTTGTGCCTTTTCTCCATGATGTGACGTGTTGAAACTAATCTTACAAACAACAAGACTTTCAATGTGCCTTGGATCCTTCGTATCGTTTTTTTATGCTTTTTTTTTTTTTGATCCAAAAGAAAAACAAGAGAATTCTAGAAAAATAGATCTAAGAATACACTTGCTTCTTACAAAAGAAATTAAATAAATAAAACAAACAAACACGAACAAAGTAAAGATAGTTCACCTCTAGAGCCGGTCAAAGAACATCGACCAATGCTCTGATACTAAATGATAAGCTCCAATGTTACCTGGTTTTACAAAGCTAGAGGTCTTTCTAGGACCCTTGTAAAATCATATAAATATGTAAAAATCAACACACGATCCCAACCAAGAGTTAAGTCAGAATGGTGAATACACTCTTAGATCTCACTTAGAACCTATGATGGTCACTCTTAGATCCTAAGACAACTCACTCCAGAATTAGTTTGATAAAGACTAATTCATTTCATTTTTCAATCTTACAATTTTTTTTCTTCAACCACAATTTCACTTTTAGTACATAAACTATCATTTTCAAAAGATGGTTGAAATTTTGAAATTTGTTTAGGTTTAGTATACCTTGTAGAATGTCGTTCACGATATGCTCTTCTTTCATTCATTTCCTCCTTAAACATTTTCATCATCTCAAGGAAAGCTTCAAGAACCGTCGTACTAAGAACTGGTGCATAATGTAAATGAATTTGGCCTAAAAACGTTTTGTCTCTTCTTGTGCATTGGCAAGCATTTGAAGATGTAGTGTATAAGGCTCTTGAATCTTCTTTACCTTACACCTTGTAATAGGGACTTGCGGTACATGTAATGGATCATTGATTGGATTCGTATCATCCTCCCTTTCTTTAAAAGGATTTGTCCTCTAATCAAGATCTTCATTGCCTACATCAAAAGAAGTTAAATCAGCCACATTAAGTAGAACTTACGTTGTACTCACCTCGAAGATCTAACTTGTATGCACTATCATTGACACGTTCAAGCACTTGAAAAGGACCAACTCCCCTTTGTTGGAGTTTAGACTTCCTTTGATCTGGAAACCTCTCTTTTCTTAGATGAACCCAAACCCAATCACCTTGCTTAAAAATCAATTTTGTTTTTCCTTGGTTCTTGCTAGCGGTTAGCTTTTGATTTTTCTTTTCAATCATTTCTTTGATTTCTTTGTGCAATTCTTGGATGTATTCGGCTTTAGAAGATGTTGTATCACTAGTAAACATATTAGGTGGTAATGGGGATAAATCTAGTGGAGTTAAAGGATTAAAACCATACACAATCTCAA
>JBBMEG010069479.1:0-13341 GCA_037832605.1 Cyclanthera cordifolia
GTTCTTCATTAAACGTTGTCGGTTCCCTGTTTCGACCTCCTTCGTGAATAGACTTTGAGGGTTGGATGTGTATCAGATTTATCTTAGAATGTAAATATGAGAACCAAATCTGAAACTTTCCTTGGAAAGCTGATACCTAAGTGGGAATCTCCAATCTAAAACATTCCTTGGAAAGCTTTTTAGTCTGTTGATATTTCATGGTCCCATAGATTATAAATTTATTTTCCAAAGATGCTTTTGATTGTTTTACTAATACTATTGACTTACACAGGAGTACTAGGCCCTATTCAAGGGAATTGAGAAACCCTTGGATATGTGGCACTAGGTCTTAGAGAAGCCCTTGGATAGTCTTTATAGAGGGTGTTTTGATGAATAATTGTTGAGTGATTAGAAATGAGGGGTTATTTTGAGTAGTTTTAAAGAAGAAATTGTAGTAATAACTCTTTTGTGTGAGGTATTTACAAAGTGATTATAAAAGCTTGTTTTTAATAGCTCTATAAAAGAGTTAAACAAACAAACAACCCCTATGTGATTTTCATGGTACCTAGTTTTTTTTGTGGGCCTTTTGAAGTAAGGCTCATACAGGTATACTCATGTATTCTAAAGTACGACTCCCAGTGCTATTTTAATCAAATTATTTCGTCTAGGCTCTAGATTGGGGGGAATGTAATATTATAAGGGGAGTAAATAATCTAGACTTGGATTACAACAGAATACGTACTCTTCTCTCTCATTAATTTATTGAGGACGACTAATTTCAGGTTAGCTTGAGAGACCCACTTCGTCACGGTGCAAACGATAATGAGCTAAGGGAAATAATCGGTGCAGCGGTACTTAACTTCATCTTCTCAATATGACTTAAACTTCTCATTCTTAATAACTTTTGGATTTCAAACATCAACCTATAGACATAATTAGGATATTGTTAGTAATTTTATTCACGTGTTTCAGGTAAGAAGAAAGAAAGCTTCACACGCTGGTATGTTTGACATTGCAAAGACTGCAAATAGACCTATGATACACATTGGTGGCTAGTCTAAGCTTGGTAATTTCCTTGCCATGGCCTCTCCATTTCCAAACCCGTCCTAAAGATTAACACACGTCTCTCGCAAATCTCAACTGTTATCTTTGTTTAAGTGTTCTAGATGCGTCGCTTTCGGTTCGATTTTTGTCCAATTTGCTTGACTGGAGTACAAACCTGCAGGTATACATGGAAACTGTAGAAAACCAGAATCAAAACTGTTCTGACAATATAAAGAAGCCTGGTAAGTAGAAAATTATAAAAATAGTCATACACTGTTCTCATTTATTATTGTAAAAGATATATATGTGGCTGTTTTTCTAGTGCAACTTTGATGCTTATGTGCAAGTTGTAGTTAAATAAATCTCAATACAGAATAGTTAGATCTTTTAATTTTGGACCAGTTGGTGCAAATAGCCATGATGGGATGTTATCATTCCTGTTGTAATTTCAAACTCAATATAGGTTGTTCTTTGTTCTGATCCTTCTGGACTACCACATGTAACAAGCTAGCAGATTAAAGGAATTTCTGGTAGGATGGGGAAATTTTGAAAAATGACCTGAAATAGCTGAATGGAGGAAGTAGAACTTATAATTTAACCAGGTTCATCTTAAAACCAATAGGTGATGTGAAGAGTACCCTATCTATCATATAAAAATGCTAAGAGATCTTCTCATTTGTGTAATGTGAGATGATTGAAGATCCTCGAGATGATACCACTCCGAGCTAACCAATTTTGAATCAGATCTCAATTTTATTTTTATTGGATTTATACATATCTGTTTGTGTTTAATGAGTTTAATACCATATTAGATTTGTATTGAGATTTCATCTCAAAATCAATTTTGATGATATGATTAGTCCACCTATGTTATAAATATTAGGCTCATTTTTCTAATGTGAGATAATATGTGATTCTCAACATACCCCTTAAGATGGTGCAACTTTGAGCTAGTCAACGTTGGATTGGACTTCAATTTCATTTTTATTAGATCGATGCCCATTTTTAGGAGTAATGGTATTTATATGGTATTTAATTAGTATAAAATTCTATTCAAAAGCATTCGACAATCATAGTCCAGTTATCTTATAAATATTGAGTGGTCTTCAATTTTGAATGTGGGACAGTGTGAGATCAACAATTCATGATTCTTCCCACTTTAAAACTTGATCAATCTTTAGGGATTCAAACTTTAGACTATTTAATTGTAGACGTCTTAATTAGTCAAGATAATTCAATGTTCTCCTATTTAATAAAACATGTATAATTTCTTATTTGATGGCATTGGAGTATTTTTATTTTTATTTTTTTAAAGAAAATAGTTATTCTCTAATTTTGAAGTTTAGTTATCTCAAAAAAAAAAAAAAAAAAAGAGAGAAAAAAAAAAGAAAAAAAAAAAGAAAGAAGTTTAGTTTCAATATGCTCCATATGTTTCAAAATTGAACATTTTTATCTATGACATTTCAATAATGCTTATTTTTAGTCTCTAAGTTTGGAGTCTAGTTTTAATTTGGTCTCTATTGAAATATGCTTGAATTGTATGATGTCCTACGATTAGTTAGTCAGGAGTTTCGTTGCCCGGTCAGCAAGTCGGGTTCTAGGGGCAGTGCTACTGGTGGGGGCTTGGGGGCAACACCCCTGAAACCTAGACGAAATATGTAAATATATTTATCTTTACGCACATGAGCATTTATGTAATTTCGCTTTATATGTTTTAGGATTTATGTTTACGCACATGAGCATTTAGCCCTGATTGATAGACATTATGTATTCTTATCTTTCAACAAAACGTTAATGAACCACGTAAATAAAGTATCTCATTGCATGTGGAAGTAGCTAGCACATCATTAGTGAATCACGTAAAACTGTGTGGTTCTGCATTTTTTACAATTTCTTTTGGATTATTGTTCTTTTTCATAATAGTTTGTGTTTCAAAACTGAATATTTTTATTTCTGATATTTCAATAATGTTCACTTTTTAGTCTTGGTTTGTTTTTTTAGTTTATTTTTATATATATTAAAAAAAAATTAAACTCGCTTCAAAAGTACAATAATCAATTTATTAATACATTAAAATTTAAAATTAGTTTAGTCTAGATTATATGTATATAAATACTATTTTTAAAATAAAAATAATAAGTAAAATTACAATGGGAAATGTCGAGGTTAGGTTCATGGTCCTTTAACTTATTTACTATCAACTTATCATTAAAGCAATAACTAACAAAGAAATCATATTGTAAAAGAAAATAATTTTTTAGTTGATACAAAAGGACTCGAACCACTGATCGAGTGGATGTTAATGTTGGTGAGGAAAATACTCAGCTGCTCGTTGCCTTATTCTCCACCTTAAACGGAGATTCCCACCGGGGAAAAATGAAATTATTTGATAGTTTTCTTACCGAAAGATTCCAATTCCAAAGCTGACTTTGAGAGAAAATAAGTTACAAACTAAAAGTTTTCTTAAAAAAAAAAAAAAGTAAAAAATAAAAAGGTAAGTGTTTCAAGTGTTTTGGAATTGGTTGCTTCTTCATTTACAAATGCAATGCCTATGTGGAGCTGCTTCATCCCTTTCTTGTCTCTTTCCCTCAACAAGTGGTTCTTTTATCAAATATTTTGCACAATCAAATAGTGGGTGAGCTGGCTGCCCTTACAAAGTAATTCCAACCAAAGTTGACTTTTTTTTTTTTTTTTTTTTTTTTTTTTTTTTTTTTTTTTTTTTCTCCCATTTGTGGACTCATGGAATACAAAAGGCCATGTTGAAACTCTTTTATGAACCAACCAATTTGAGTAGGTCTTAGCTCATCCCAAACAAAAACATAATTTTAATGACGTTTTGTACGATCTGGTAACTACAAAATTACATGTTTCATTTCTCTTCTCAAATGTTTTGATGAATCTATATAATACAGTGTTTAAAGAAAATGAGTTCAAATGATAGTGGTTCCAAAAGATTAGTTGTACGAGTAGTTATTTTGAGTGATTAGAATGATAGTTGTTTTGAGTGATTAAAAATTGAGATTGTAGTACTAACTCGTATCAACGTAGATTTTGTAGAGGAATTGCAGACAATAAATCGTTTGGATGTGAATGTTTGTAGAAGAGTTGCAGACAATTGTTTTTTTGGATGATGATTTTTGTAGAGTGGCAGAAATGCATGTTGGAAATGAGTAGTTTTGATTTGAGAAGTTATTTCAAGTGATCAGAAATGATTAGTTACTTTGGGTGACTACAATAACTCGTTTGAATCGAGGAAAAGTTGAAAATACTCATTTATAATAGCTTCTCTAAATACAAAAACAAACACCCTCTAGGATTCAATATTATTTTGACAACCAAACATAATTTATCAAATAGTTGTTTATTGATAATAGTAGAAGTTTGCAAAGGAGATTATATACATTTCTTTGAGAAGGATAACCACACTCGTCTCTAGGCCAGACACCGGGAGACATCAAAGAAACATGGACTACAAATTAATGTCACAGACTGGGAGATAAGTCTCGAACTTGAGATCTTAAGAGAACACACCTTTAGAGTCCAAACCTTCAACCAATTACATCATCCCTTAGAGACAATTCATATACTTTCGGATACATTATATTTTAGCTCTCTTCCTCGCAAAAATAGTCTGAAAACTCTCTTTTACGTATTAAATTTTATTAATATATTCACATTTTGCCTTTTTCTCAAATAGAAATTATCATCATCACACCTATTTTGCAAAGTTAGGTCAACGCCAGGTACAAGGCCTGAATTTGAATGTTTGAAAAGTAGGACAAGAATAAAATGAACCTCATAGTATATTTAATTAAAAAAGAAAATAAAAACAGGACAAACGGTGAAGGTAAAGAAAAGGCCACCGAGCACTGGATTAAAAGTTCTTGAATCTGTTTTCAAAAGATTCAAACTGCTGGTAGCTTCGTATAAACAGATATATATATATATATATAAATAAAGAGATTGATAAATATATATACACACACATACTCATTGACTCAAACCATGACTGAAAGAGAGGAATTGGAGAAGAGGGTAGGGAAAATTGCAAGCTGATAACATTGTAAATAAGGTTCAAATCTTATTATGTAGAGACATAGTTACCAAATATGAAAAAAAAAGTAGAAAAAAAAAGAAGAGGGGGAAGGGGTAGAAGAGTCATTCTCTGTAGAAATTTACACTTCCAATCAATCATCTACTTGGGTAGCTTTCTAAGATTCCTCTAACAAGCATATTATACAAAATTACCTGCAGTAACAAATAAATTAAAAAATGAGAAAGAAAAAAAAAAAGAAAAAAAAAAGAAGAGATTGACAATGAAACTTTAGCTTCAAGGAAAAATGTAAACAATACGATTCATCCAGTGCTAGCAAAATGATTAAACATCACTTTGAAGGGAAGTGAGTTTAGTAGCAAGCTATAAGTTGATTAAATACATACATCCTTAAAAACCAAGCTCATTATAAAATGTCTTGGTTGATGGGGTTTCGATGGTTTTAAGGTGATTTTTTAGAACTTGAGAACACTGCAGTACAAATCTACGGAATAGATAATGTTCGGGTATGCTCGTCATATTAAGACGGTAATAGAGAAAGTAGAAGAAGAAATCTCAGTTTTCAACATCAAACCTTCGAGATTATGCAATGCAAGAGAGAGCTTTGCAATGATAGAATAAAAGATGTTGATATTAGAGGTAGTAAATGTTTTAACCACCAACCATATGCAATTTTTTAACCTCAAGTCTACGGAGGGGGGTCCTGGTCAGCTTGCACATGCCCCAATTAGTCTCACGTGACAAATAGTCTGATTCTACAACATTTGGTTGTCGAAAAAATCCGTAGGAAATAAATTCTTAGGTGGGTGGTCATAATGAATTAAATTCATAACTTTCTGATTCTCTATGGCCCTCGTAACCACTAGACCAATAGATGATGGTTAAGTTTTGCTTTTGAGCATTAAGGTTATCCAGACAAACATTTTATGATACTACACATAAGCCTATAATCATCATATACAAAGAAGGTAATAAGCATAGACCATGATAATCCATACACATGCTACAGATATTGACAATGGATTCATAGAAATATTATATACTTATTTATGCAAAGTTGAAGCAGAATGATTAGATCTATTGTCTATTTATGTAGTTAAGCTTCATATTTCATCCCATGATCAATTAGCTTGTGCAATCCCAGATTTAACTGAGCATTAACTTCTTTGTAGGAGTTTAAACTAGATTTCAATGAATTCCTGAAATATTTCTCTCTCACTTAGCTCAATTTTTTTCAAATATGTATTCCTTTTCCATCATCACCAGAAAATTATCCAAAGTGCCATCAATAGGAAATAAGAGCAGAAAGCTTGGATAAGCTCCAATCTTTAATCTAAGACCAATATGCTCTAGATGGATGTTACATTACAACTAATAAACCCCAAAATAGCCATCAGAAATCCTGAAAACACTATCAAAGATGCCAAGCAATGAGTTCTAAAACTCAAATCCATACTAAATAAACTCCTACCCTAAACATCATAGATAGACCTAGTGGTCAAAGAGAGTCTTAAAAATCTAAGATGTTAAGGGAGTATTTGTTGAAGTTATAAACGAGCTATTACAAATGAGCTTTTACAGCTCATATCCAAACAACCACATTCCAACGAGCTATTGTAATCACTCATTTCTAATCTTTTAGCATAATCATCCATTCTAACCACATCTAAACGAGCTATTGTCTGCACCCTCTTCAAAAAAATCATAATCCAAAAGAGCTATTAACTGCAACTTCTCTACAAATAACCATATCCAAACAAGCTATTACTAAAACTCACTTTCTAATCCCTCAAAATAACTTCTCATTTATAACCACTCAACAATTCTACATCCAAACACCTTCTAGGGGTTAAAATCCATGTTGGTCATTTACTTAAAAATCAATTTTCTGGAAGTTTTCTCGACATTCAAATATTGTTGCTCATGCTGCTTGTCCCGTGAGAATATTTAAAGTGTGCATAAGCTAACCAGACACTCAGGTATATCAAACAAAGAACTCGTATCAAATATAAGTTCTATCATTACAAGTTCACTACAGAAATCACTCTCATCAACATAAACTACAAGGACATAAAAGAATAAACAAAGAACAGCGCCATCATAAGAGAGAACACAAACCTCAAATTGATAGAAACAAAACTCCAAGGAGAAGCTCCAAGATCCTAAACTACAGTGCCAGCACCCTCCTCATCAATAGATCCATCCATTCCCACAAGCTCATTCTCATCACCACTGCTATTAACAATCACAATCACACCATCATTAGCCACACTCGAAACAATCTCACCACTATCAATCAGTTCCCCATTCCCAATCTCAGAAACCCTCAATTGATTAGGAGAACGAGATGAATCCACTTGATTTCCTTCACTAAAAATAGAATTATGCCTTCTAGCAATATGCCGCAGAGTAGTCCCCAACCCATAACTATCATGATGCATCAAATCCCTAGCCCTCAACAATGCCATGGTCGCCCCTCTACATTTCTCACGATCACAAGAATCATCAGATGGAAGCTTAAATCGACAAAGCGGGCAAGAATCATGATTAGAAAGCCAAGGAAGAATACAATCCGGATGGTAAAGATGAGAACAGGGGAGCTGTTTGGCTTCAACCTCAAGAATGAAATGATCCTTGCAAATGGCACAAATTAGAACTGGGTCTTCCTCGAGCATGGTGGATGAGACTTTAATGGTGGGAATCGCCAAGACTGAGGGCTTGATTGGAGTAAAGGGGGTGAAGGCAGATGGGGCGAAATCGGAGTCGGAATCGGAATCGCCGAGGTGCTGGAAGAGGCGGAGGAATTGAGGGCTGTTGAGGAGGTAATTGTCGTCGGAGGTAGCCGGAAGTGGATCGACGATGACGAAGGAGGATGAAGGATCGGAACCCGGTGGCGGAGAAGAGGATAAGGGGTGGTCGGAAATTAAAGAAGAAGAAGTGTGGATGGTGAAATCCATGTGTTCAAGGTAATCAGTGAGGCAATGAGGGCAAAGGAGAGGGGAGGAAGAAGAAGAAGAAGAAGAGGAAGAAGGACAAAGCAAAGTGACGCTCATGTCGCATTCGTGGCACCAAAAGGTGTGGCGATCGGCGGTGGTGACGGCGGCGGAGGACATGATGTTTTATCACTCCGGCGGTGGTGGAAGGGATGAATTTGTGGGAGTTTCGATCTGATCTTGGCCCTGAAAATTGGGTAAAGATGAGAAGATTTGGATTTGAAATTGGTTTTAGTGGCTGGGCTGCCCGTGTGGGTCTGCCCGTTGTTGCTTTTGCTTTATTAGGTGAGTTGTAGCTTTCGGGCAGTTGTAAGGGTAATTTCTATTATGTTAATTAGCATTGCATTAAGCTTTGGCTGAGTGGTTAAGTCATGGGTCTGCTAAGTACGTGAAGCTTCTTTCGAGAGTTCGAATGGCTTTGGTGATCATTATTTTTTAACTATTTTTTTTTTCTATTTTTTCAACCTGTTTTAACTAACACTCTGAATAATTATGTTTCGTGAACTTTAATATATTCAACACGCAAATACGACTACATGCTTAAATGAGTAAAACACAACAAAAAATTTGCCCCATACTCTCAAATGAGTGAAACTTCATTAGCAACTCACTTTGCACTCTCAAATGAGTGAAACTCCATTACCAACTCACTATGCATTCTCAAATGAGTGAAACACTATCATCAACTCACCTTGCACTCTTAAAAAAAAAAAAATAACACTAGCATTACATTAACAAATTGTGTTGTTTTGGCCGATTGGTTAAGGCATGCTTTAACTAACATCTCGAACACTCGTGTTTCACTAAGGTGTGCTTTAATATCCACACTCTCGAATGAGTGAAACTTCATTAGCAACTTACTTTGCACTTTTAAAATAGTGAAACATCATTAACAACTCACATCCCTTAGCAACTCATTATGTACTCTCACAAGAGTAAAGCATCATTCACAATTGATCATGCACTTTTAAATGTGTGAAACACCATTAGCAACTTACCAAGATTTTATTCTCCTGTAATTAAATGTCAGTTTTGAATTTACCGGGACTTATGAGAATTTATTTTAATTTAATTTTGGCTTAATAGTAACGAGTTTTAACCTGAGACAGATAAAGTTGAAATTAAGAAAAAATGGTTAAAGCAATTTTAGTCATATGGGAGTTTTGGTAATTTTTTCAAGCGATTTTGGACTTGTAAATATGGACAAAACAACACTTTTAGGTCATTATGCTCAAATCATCAGCCACCGACAATTTCTCTTGCCTCATCCGACTCCGAGGTTGTCTTTCAACAAGTTTTTGACACAATCATTGTGTCCTGATCGAACTGCCGACCACTAGCACCATTTTCCGTGCAGCGCTGCCAACTGCCAACTTAAGGCTACCTATGTGTAGACGCGTGTCGCAATTAGATTCACTCCCACCCTCGCGGATCGAAGGCCAATCTGAGCACGACTCACCGATACTGTCGCCGACAAACGATAGCCGCATTTGTAGCTGTCTCATCGGGAAATAGCAGCGCCAGATCTCGTAGCTTCGGATTGGTAGACGCGTCGTCCGAGCCTCATCATTATCGCCTGGTCTGTGTTCTGAGCCTAGTTTGCTCGCGTCCGAACCTGTTTTCGGCCACTTATCACATGCCACATCACTCTGAACCAGCGTTCCTTATCCCTTGCGCGTGAGATCCACGCGCCGTCACAGTCACCTGCATGCGCTGAAAAACTGTTCTGGCCACGCGCTGCCTTCATCTCGCCAAAAAACTTGTGGATACACTTTATAGGATGATTTTGATGCTCTGAGTTTGATTTTGATGGATTTAGATGCTAATTCTGACTCCTTAATCCTATTTTGGCAAGTTTTGTCAAGGAAATTTTCAGGAGTTATAGTTCAAGCACTCTTAAGCAAACTTAGCAGATATCGGCTAAGGTAAGAGTTTCATATCCTTTACTTGGGGTATTGTGGGTAATTGGAACTAATTTCACTGATGTTATGGAATTATATGTTATGATTTACAATTGTACTGATTGAGCGATTGGTTTTGCTATGGATCTTATATGTGATTGGTCATGCTTTAATTAGTATATTTCGATGAATTATATACCGATAATTCAGGTTAGGCGAGTGTGTTATTTATGTGCACGTGTTAAATAGTTTATAAGCACGTTGTATCCATTTACTTCATAAAATGATATTCCATGAAAGCTCATGCATACTCTTTTACTGTAAGACCTGGCTGGCAATCCTAAATCAACCATGCCAAGACATGCCATATATTCAAGACCATACCTGACAAGCAATCCTAACTCAATGATGCCCAGGATACGCTTTGAGCTTTGAGCTCCATAACTCTTGCAGATGACCACTCACTCAGAAATGACATCATCGACATGAATCAAGAATAAATGAAGAGCGGGACGACGTCGTTTTCTTTAAAAACGAAAATCACAACGCTTAAGCATATGAGTCAACGACCACACGTCGCATTCCAACAACGTCGCTTTTATCTGAACCAAAACGGCGTCAATCGAATTTGGCCAACGTTTAACTTTGACCTTTCTTTTCTTTAGGGTCTAATAATTTTCTCTATAAAGTTTTAAAATGTCTTCACATTTTATCTATGTGATTGTATTAAAACTATTGAATAAATTTTGATTAATATTTGTTTCAAATTTATTATATGGACCAATTTTAAGTTTTTTTTTCAAAGTTCATTGATTAAAATTGAACTTTTGAAAGTTCATGGACCAAAATTGAACAAAATTAAAAATTCATGGACAAAAATAGAAGAAAGTTAAGTATAAAACTCGTAATCTTTTTTAAGGGTTTTCTTTTTTTTTTTTTTACTCCATTTTTATCCGTTTTATTCCATTTTAATTCAATATGTTTTTTTTTTTTTTTAATTATTGTTCTTCTAGCTTCTCAATATTCAATTTTTAAATTTCATTCTAGTGTTTCGAAAAAAATTATTTTAATTTTATGGGTCAGTTTTCTATTTTGATATCTTTTCAATTTTTATAATGTTATATTTTGATGATTAAGAAGGTTCTTGATTTTCACCTATCTATGATGTTTTAAGTATTTCATTTTAGTTTTTTTCTTTTGAAACCAAATATCTCATTTTAATTTTTATATTTTCCTTTTAAAAAAACTTACTTTTTATGATAAAATTTATTTTATTTTATTTTCTTAAAATTACTTTCTTCTTTTAATTAGCCTATGGGTTATATTAAATTTGAATTTTTAACCTTTTATTCAACCAAAAGTGATTATAAATTTTAATGTTAATAATAATACGTTTGGTTGATGTTTTTGGTGTAGGTGTTACCGTTAATAGTTCATTTGATTGATAATTTTTATAAAGAGATTGCGGAGATAACATCTCCTTTGGATGGAGTTAGTAATGAATAATTATTTTGAGCAGTTATAAATGAATGAGTAGAAGAAATGAGTTGTTGGAAATCATAAATTATATATAAATGGTTAAAAATAAATAGTTAGGAATGAGTGATTACAATAACTCGTTTAAATGGGTAAAAACTCATAGTAAAAACGCAAAACAAGTGTTTAGATTTTTTCAATTCAATCATGGTAATGCTTTCGAAAGCACTTCGTATCAAATTAAAATTTCATCCATTTTGATACTCGAGTTATCCATCTTAATTACCTTATTTTCTAATAATTTACTCAAATTCCAATCTTTTCTTTCTCTAATTTATAATGATGCATATTCACATTCAAAGTGAGACTTCATTAAAATTGGAGACACTATACGTGGACTTGATTAGTAAAAATTAAATTGTGATTAATTAATATTTAAAAATATTCAATTTCAAGGGTTTAAATAGCTTTACTTTAGAACTATGGATGAAAAAAAAAATCACTAAAACAAACACAATTACTTTTTATAAAGCCTCGATCTATACGCATAAGATTCCATCTAAAATCACAATAATTATAATTGAAAAAAATAATAATAATAAACATATTATTAATTAACATAAACTAATATATTACATATCACAAGATCTGATATTCCTCAGCAAAACTCTTCATCAACAAAATAAAATTAATAATTGAAAGAGTTCACTAAAAGACATGCACAGCCAAACTATTAAACTACTAAACATAAGAATTTTATATTACTTTAACACTAAATTCGCAAAATGATACTTAAAAGTAAATTCTTATTGTCTAATCAGTTAGGTATGTCTAAGTCTGCTGAGATTTACGATAATTGACATATATTATCGACCTAAAGATTATAGATTTCACTTATTTATGTCGCCAATATTGATGTTGTACTCAAGAAAAGGATCACGAAAGTATTGCTCGACGACAAAACCAACATCCCAACGCATAATCACTCGAACATGTCACGCACGACACGGTTGGATCGTCGATCGGATCACCGGCTCAAGAGAGGAAACCAACGTTCTTGGAAGTAAGATTGATAAGAGATCATGAAAAGGAGAAGAACCAACAAGAACCCGACACCCCACGGCGTCGATCCAGCGCGATGGAGCGAGTCTTTTTCGGGAAGCGGGAGGAGTGGAGGTAGGCGGCCGTTTTCGGCATTGGAGATCCAATGGACGAGGAGGAGGAGGAGGAGCGGCGAGACGATGAGGAGAAGCTTGAGCTGGTCGAAGACGCCTTCGAGGACGGACTCGTAATTGGTGTACCAAGAGAATGACAAGAACATGAGGAGGATGAGGAAGAAGAAGCAGAGATGGAGGGGGAAAGTGGGGGGAGAGTGGGAATTTGCGGCGGAGGAGCCTCCGTTGACGGCCATGGACGGCGGTGGTCGAGAGCTTTTGAGGGGATTAAGGAAGTGGTTTTTTTGTTTGGTTAAGTGTTGGATTTTGTGTTTGTTAGTGTGTGTTGTGGGAAAATATATAATAGTGGCAATTGGGATTGCTTTTGGTTTTTGTTTTCTTTTTCTCTCCCATCACACTTATTTATGACTAGATTTTTTTTTATTAAGTGATGTTTGGAATGAATATGAAATCAGTATTATTGAAACGAGTATTAAATAACGCAGTTCGTTGATAATTTTAATAAAGTTATGCTCGGTTCAAGATCCCAAGTTTGAAACTTATCATTTACTTTAATTCATTGTGATTTGTAACTACTGCATTATTTTTCTTTATATACAAATGTTATTATTTTAATTTAATAAGTGGATCAAAGATTTTTTATTATTATTATTATTATTATTATTATTATTATTACAATAAATTGTTGAGAAAATTATATTAGAAAATAAAGATACTTC
>JBBMEG010069500.1:0-13340 GCA_037832605.1 Cyclanthera cordifolia
TTTTAATGTCGGTCACAAATGGTGACGTATTATAATAAAGCCAAAAGTTTAAATGAAAAAGATGCCCCACATGAATATGACGTGGTGATCAATAAAAATTTATTTTTTAAAAATTTTAAAGGTATTTCTTAATGTCGGTCACTTAAAATCGTCACCAAAAGTTCTTAGTGTCACACATAAAAACCGACACCAAAGGTCTTTAGTGTTGATCAAAACCGACACCAATAAAGGGCTTTGGTGTCGGTTTTGACTAACACTATAGAGCTTTGGTGTCAGTCATGACCGACACCAAAAGTGACCGACACTAAAGGTCTTTAATGACAGCGGTATTAATGACGGTCGTTTGACCGACGCCAAATATCTTTAGTGTCGACGTATGACCGACACTAAAAGTCCCGTTTCTACTAGTGGAAGTGTCGTTTGTGGTAAAGGCTGCCACTCCAAATCCACTTATGCCAGGTGTTGCCGCTCATATGTTCCCTTGGCTGGACTAGGTCTTGGAGTGATGGCTCCATTGCAATCCATAGTTCAAGGGCCCGTGCATGCCGCTGTAACTGCCGCTATGGGGGCGATGGCAAGGGGAGCACCCCAAACTGTTGAGGCAAACGTCGAAGATGTTGATGATAATGTATTTGAAAGTGGTAAATTCCTAAAGAAATTCACAAAATGTGATCCTCCGATCTTTGATGTCACCTCAGAAAACCCTATTGTTGTTGAGATGTGGCTGGCGGCATTGGAAAGAATTTTCAAGTACATGAAATGCCCTGAAGCATAAAGTCATGTGCACTGTATACACTCTACAAGACGACGCCAAGGATTGGTGGGATTCGGAGTTAGAAGCCTTACCTAAAGGCCATGAACCAACCACCTGGGAGGAGTTCAAGGTAATGTTTTTTGGCATGTACTTCTATGAGGTAGAGAAGCACCAGAAAGTTGCTGAGTTCTTGCTGTTGAAATAGGGCAACAGGCCCATTGCACTTTATGAGAAGGATTTTGCTAGGCTTTCACGCTATGCAAAGGATATGATTCCCTCAAAAAAGGTAAGGATCATGTGTTTTATCGCATGTCTTCTAGAGGAGATTCGAGGTACTCTGGATGCCTTGGCTCCATAAACCTTCTCAGCTGCTATGCAAATTGCGAGAAAGTTAGATGTACCGTACGCTAAGACCGTCGTGGTCGAAAAGGCCAAGAGGAAGTTTGAAAGTGATGGATCATCTGGATTCAAGGGGCAAAAGCGAAAGAAACCGTTTCAAAACCTGTTTAAAGGCAAGAAGCCTATGGTTGTTTCTCCGTCGAAGTAGCGTCATGCGTGCAAAGGTTGTGGTAAAAAATCACATCGGAATGTGCGAATCTGGTGCTAATATGTGTTACAATTGTGGCAAACAGGGCCACTTTGATAGGGAGTGCAGTCAGGCACAACCTAGGGTGGGTGGAGCTCAGGTTGGGCGTCAGGTCCAACGCTAGGGCTGTATCTTTGCAACTAACAAGAAGGAGGCAGACTAGTCTAATGCCACGGTAGCAGGTACACTACCTATCCTTGGTCACCTTGCGTGTGTTTGTTTGATTCCGGGTCTGCACACTCTTTTATATCTGCTGATTTTGTACGCAAAGTTGGCTTAGAACTAGAACCTTTGGGTTTTGAAATAGTGGTTGGCACACCAGTAGGGCCGAGTGTAGTACTGGAAAATCCTTTAACGTCGAGTTAATAGTATTTCCCTTGAGGGTGTTCGATGCCATTCTTTCTTTTTTTTTAATAAAAAATATCAAATTGTAATAATTACTACTATTTAATCAGAATAATATTGATGTAATTAAACAATCATATGAATTTTGAAACCAATAAATACAAATTCTTTTTTGTTAATCTTTCATTAAATGACCAGATTTGTAAATATTTGTTAGATTTGACATATTGCTAAAAATTTTCTAAATTCTTCTAAATTCAAGAGATAAAGGGTTCGGACCCTTAACCTTTTGGTTACTATAGTGTATTTAATGTCATTTTAAATTATTGTGGTTGACATTTAGTTATTATAGGTTGAAGCAAAAAGTTTAGATTAAAAAAAATAATTATGTTATAATATGGATTTCTAAAAAAAAGTTACACTCGTAAAATTAAAAAATAATAATAATAATCAAATGGATTGAATTACACTAAAGGCCATTAGGTAACGTTTCTCTCTCTCTGTTTTTTTTTTTTTTTTTGTGAGAAGTAGAAATAGGAATGCATTTGATACCATTTTGATTTCTTGTTTCTTAAAAAAAAAAAAAACAGAAACGAAAGCTTGTTTAATGGCTATTTCTTGTTTCTTGTTTTTCATTGTAAATTGAGTACAAGTCTCAATTCAAAACTAAAAACAATGACAATATTATATTTATCGTTTCAAAGTTGTCCAAATATGATCTGCAATGTTGTCTCTTATTCGTGTCATTTACCTTAATTGATATTGGCTCATATCTAACTCAATTAGATTACTTTACAAATTTTCTGGTAAAGTCTGTGCATATGCAACAATCATTGATTCATTGTTAAAATCATTGAAAATATTCTCTTTCATTTAATCTGATGTAATTGTGAATGGCACAACATGTTATTGGTATATATATTTTTATTTTAACTAGACAATGAGACATTTGTTTAAGTATAGGAAAGAAACCTTAAAGACTACAAAACAACATTCAATAGCATTTCGTAGGAAAGAATGTCGATAGTTAAAAATGTCTTCCTTACCTCGGTTGATGTATCCTTTCTCTAAGGTCTCGTAAATGGTATCTTTGACTCTGATATGGTGCTAAGAATTCTGAGATATTTGTATAACTCGAATCAACTAGATAGTATTGGTATGCATAATACAAATAGTTAAAAACTTGTGATGAAATGTTGAATTAATAACCAATAACATAGACATAATTGTATACATTCAATGAGTATGCATGAATCATTGGTTGATTCCCTTCAACTAAATACAACATAGACAACATATGTGAACAACATATCAAATGAACAAACACATACTAGTTTTTCTTCCAAGAAATAGTAGTTGTTCGGGTTGTGGAGTACATGCATTAATATGAGTGTCATCAATTGCCCCAAAACAATCTTGGAAAATAAACATTAACCAAAATATATTTTTGAAGTGTCATGTTTTTTTTTTAAGGCGTTCCCTTACCTACGTGGTTATATTTAAGCTTGGATATGATCTCTTGAGGTACAAGTCTATATTAGGTGGACAAATAATTTATACTCCAAGATGCCGACTTTTTTCAAAACAAGGTTAAAAACTAGAAAAATAGTATGACCTGAATGTTGAAATAGCTCTGTTGCCATGCGATTTCAAAGTCGTCTTCACATTTAAATCTTCGCATAAAGTATTGAATGTATCATTTTTCATCCTAAAGCAATCAAAACATCTCATGTCATTTCCATATAATAGCTCGATCACAAACTCATGACCTTTAAGTGAAGGCGTTCTACATGGCTGAACAAAAGTATGCATATGGTGAAAGCCAATATTCAATAAATTGAAAAAGATGTAAACAAAATCTTCATCGCCATTAACATAAATTCGCAAGTCATTTACTTGAATAATGTAAGGACTCGACATGGTGTCAACCTGGACCCTTAAGCCATATGCATGAATAAATGTAAACCACGTGGAGACATGCTAATAAATGCTTCAAATCATCATTGAACAGAAATAGTAAAAAATAAATGAAATAATCATAGAGTACCCTGAAATCATTGGAAATAACTGAAAACACTAATCCTAACATGTCTCAAATAAGATAGTTCATATTAAATAAAGTAACAATGATAAATCTAAAAACTCTTATCTCTTATGCAAGTTTAACCCATAGTCACATCAGCTCCAACTTAACCATCCTGGCTTGTCCTACGAGTATTTATGAAGAATTTCATAATGGAAAGAATGAGCCGCTAAACTTAGTAAACGGTCCAAGCACGGGATCTACAAGACAATATAATCAATCATTTAAAATTACTATAATGTCTACTCAAGGAAAACTTATGAGAGCCTCTCGGCGAACCGAAGCAACCTGATTGACACAAGACCACGAACACTTGCGCAAAGTGGTAGTACAAACCGAATGATCATCCGATCCCAGATGCTACCACGAAAAGAAATATCATCCCCTCGTCCTACACTTGAACCAATTCTCTATCCAAGTCGATAAGTTAATGCACGTCTGTCCTGACCCTAGCTCGTTCTCTTTTATAAGAAATCACATCTTCTTTGAGACATATCAACATGGATAAACATAAAAATCTCCATTGGGATATACACAGATAAATAACTTTCAAGAATCTCAATGCTTCTAACATGCTCGTTCTAACTCAATATAGCAAAACATGGCATCACAAAGCTAGAGAATCACATAAGATGTCATAGAATGCAAACATATATTCAACACTCAACTAACCAAATACATGTTCAAGTTTAATGACAATGATTTCATACTGGAGAAACAGTCTCTTACCTTGGCTAAAATTTGCTTGAAATTGCCCTGAAGAAACTTCAACTGCCAATGTAGGACAATTGAGTCAGAATTAGCACCTAAAATCATAAAAAAATGGACTAGAAGCATGAGATTTATCTTCCGGGTGAAGTTTAAAATTTTTCGACACTGGCGATAGTGGTGCATGGGGAAACACGATGACGTATAGGGAAGACAGTGTTGATGCATGAAGTTTTGCTAAGGTGCGAGTTCAAGCACGTCTAGGAGGTTCGATTTGCGAATGAGGGCTCAAATTAATGCTGCAGGCTCGGAAGGGTCATAACCAATTGAAAGGTGAGTTCGAAAGGCGGTCAAGTGAGATGGTGACACGTCTGAGGATGTGAGGCTGCAGATAACGGCGATACGAAAACTATTGGCGACAGCTCCCATGAATGCGACATGACTAACGTGCGGACTGTCGATTGCAAATCCCTACAATATCTCGTAATTGGCTTCTGTTCCTCGAGTGTAGGCACAAATCAGAAGATGACCCACGACATTGTTTGGATCGACTACTCAGCTGACAACGGCGACATGGACATAAGTTGATGACGGTGGCTGCACCAACTTCTGAAAAATCCCTTCTTAATTTTCTTGATGTGCAGAAAACAATGATGACCTATGATTGAATAATTATGACCTAAAAGGTAAATTTTGTCCTTTTATGGAACATTTATCAAAATACCTCTTCGTTTAAAATTTACCTATTTGTTATTTACAAATCCAATTCCAATTAGGGCATTCCAAGGATAATTTTGTCCATTCATCCTTCATTAATTTATTAACTATTTTCTTTAAATCAAGAAAACTTAAGGGTGTTACAAATTAAATTTATAATAATATCCCTGAATCAAACGTGAGGAAGATATAAAACCACATCAAACTACAAAAAATAACATCATAAAATAATCACCAATCTACGTACGTACAATAACAACAAAAAATCAAGAAGCAAAAGATACTTCAAAAATATGATGAATTCCAAATAACATCCCAAAAGTTATCACCAAATCATCAAACAAAACCAACAAAAAAAAATATTCAAGAAATCAAATGTACTACAAAAGCATCATGGATTCCAAATAACAATCCAAAAATAATCATGAGTCGTCATACAATACCAACAAAAAAAAGTCAAGAAATCAAAGACACTACGAAAATATGGTGAAATCTAGATACTATGAATAAAGTCTTGCTTCCTTGCATCAGAAATGAGCAAAAATGACTTCCTTCAATATTCTCCATGCATCAAAAAATTTGAATCATTCCATCGACTCATCATTAATACCAGCTTTTTATTTTGATGCTTGACCTTGATCAACTTGAATATATGTGGAGTTTTTCTCGAGGATCTCATTTCTTTTCTTAACATTCTCACTATGCACATCTATAAAATATAGTAATTAAATTGCTAAATTATTCTCTCCTATTTCATACTCGTTCTTTTACTTGTTTCACCGTTATTGTTTTCACCTATAAAATTTGTAGTGCTTCCAATTTCATTTTCATATTCACAATCAATCTGAAGAAAGCATTACTCATTAAGAAGCATAACCAACAGAGATTGTAGTATCTCCAAAAATTCTTATTAGTTTTTTAAAGTGCAGAAAAACACTATTTTAAAACCTTTTAGCTCTCTTATTCACCTAAAAATTACAATATATAAAATCAATGATGTATCACTAGATGACTAAACATTGAAAATGAAAACACTTGTTGTACCTTGAAAAGAACATTTCATTACTCCTCTTCTAGGATGATAGTTTCCAATTATGGATCCCAACCATTTTCCAACATATATGTAACACCCAAAAAACTCTAAGTAACGTACAATAAATAGCAACTAAAAAACAACAACCTGAAAACCTAGTTTGTGATCTTGGTCTAGCTACCACAATGGATAGGCCACCGAACACAACAAAACCTCATCGCTGAAACTCCATAGAAACCTGCCAAAGTTAGCAACAACGCCAAAGTGAGTATATTCATACAAAGTAAGTAGCATTTATGTCCACTAACTACCTTTCATCAGCGGAAGCTACAAGGTCACGCTAGTAACTTCTAAACACGGATCAATCATGTCCATTATACTCGAAATCTCACGACTACTAACCACTTACAACACACCACCTTATCTGTCATGCACATTTATACTCCATTCTAAAAACAACACTCACACTTGGCCACTCTCTCGAACCTGATTATCACCCTGCATTCATGGTTACAAGAACCTATATACCAAGAGGTACTCACTCATGGATGTATGTCTTAACACATCTTTTAACTACTGGTTCTATCAATCTCACAAAGGTCTCGTACTAGTCGCAATAACACACCCTCTTAGTTGTTCAACAACCAATCTCAACCCCAAGAACCAAGTTCAACTCCTCATTCTTCCAACTATCATTGAGGAATAAGAAGCTTGCACACGAGATAACCGTTCTACAGTCATACGTCATAACCCCATTGAGTATAAGCCCTTAACACCGATCATTCATCTACTCACACAACTTATCACACTTCATTCAACAATACAATCATATATTCCTATTCATTCATGTCTTGGATCATAATATACTACTCACACCATATTTGACTAACACCTCAAATAGTCGTGTATCGCTCAGGTGCGATTTAATATCATCGACATACAAGTACATATTATACTCTCCAATGAGTATAACTAGTAACTTGTCCCACACTCTCAAATGAGTGAAACTCCATTTTCAACTCACCATACACTATCAAATGAGTGAGACACCATTAACAACTCACCGACACTCTCAAGTGAGTGAGACACCCTTAACAACTCACCCTACACTCTTAAATGAGTCAAACACCTTTAACAACTCACCTTGCACTCTCAAATGAGTGAAACACCCTTAACAACTCACCATACACTCTCAAAGGAGTCAAACACCCTTAACAACTCACCTTGCACTCTCAAATGAGTGAAACACCCTTAATAACTTGCTCACCTCTCAAAGGAGTGAACACCCTTTACAAGTCACACTGCACTCATAAATGAGTGAATTACCTCATCATCTCACCGTGCACTCCCAAATAAGTGAAATATCTCTAGCAACTCACACGACATCCTTAACAAAGTGAAAACAACAGTAACTCATCATGCACCCTCAAATGAGTTGAACATCATTAATTAACTCGCCATGCACTTCCAAATGAGTGAAATATAACCAACACCTCATATCGCACTTTTAATGGTGTGAGACACTACTAACAACACATTATACTCTTACAAGAGTGAAACAATGCTAACAACTCATCTCAAATAGACAATAAACCACCTTTAACAACTCATACCTCACTCTAAAATAGCGCAACACAACTAGCAACTCACACTAATTTTTTGAATAATTCACACGACAAATAAGAATGTACACGACATATAAATGTAGCTACTTACCTCCAAGCTGAGGTAAGATGTATATATCACCCGATGCTTTGAGCTCCTAGAACCTGCAGATGATAGTCCACTCAGAAATGAAATCCTCAGCACAAATCGAAAACAAATGAAAGCGAGACGATGTCGTTTCTTTTAGAAACGAAAATCCCACCGCTTAAGCATGAGCCAGCAACTACGCGTCGCACCCAATAACGTCGCTTTGATCCTAACTAAAACGACGTCAGTCGAACTTGGTCAACGTCGATTATCCTTGACTTTTCTTTTCTTTAATTAGGGTATTGCAATATCACTGAGGATTTTCTTAAAGTCTTTATAAATTTATCGTAATTTGTTGAATTTAATTATTTTTCATTTGATAGTGAGTATATCGATATCCAGTTCAAGAGTTTTATTGGGTTCTCATATGGTTTCAAACTAGTCTTTGTAAATGTTGTGGTGGGTTGATTGTCATTTCAAACTTCTTCTTTCATGAAATAAAGAAATAAAGTTTTATTTTTCTCAGACCATGTTCCTTCATTTTTCGCTCAATCAATTTCAACAACCTCATGAATAAACTGTTTTTTTAATGATCTAGGCGACATCTAAAAACATTAATAGAAAATGTCCAAAACAAACCGAATGAAAAATCAAAAAAACAATAATCACCTAATGCAATACAGAGAACCACGTGAAACAAGCGAATGGTTTTTCCTCCAATTCTACAAAAACAAAACTAATTAGCTAATCTCAAATTCTCTACAACAATACATACTTCTAAAAAAAATGAATAAAAAATAAAATCCAAGTTCTACTGAATTGAGTTCAACCTAGCCACAAAACAGGTTCAACAAAACTAATAGACAAAAAAAAAACCACAATCCTAGAAGACTCGTGAATCGATCAGATCAAATATTTAACACACTAAAAAAATGATTAAACAAAAACAAACACAAAAATCTATACCAAAACTGTATAAAGAAAAACACCCTTGTTTCAGAAAGTAGCTTAAAAAATGGAATTCAAATCAATAATAGGAGAAGAAAAATGAAACGAAAGGAAAAAAAAAAACGCCCATCGACGCCCGACACCAGAATACAACAAAGAAGTGAAAATTATAAACTATTGTCACAGATGGATTTCGAACCTAGAATCTAACTGATGTTAGATTATACATAGAACACCCAAAAATAAAAAGGAAAAGACAAGAAAAATGATGTTATTGTCACAAGTAATGAAGAAGAGAGATCATCGAAGGTCTACTGATGAGATGAAACTAAGAAATTGGCAGAATAGTTGGAGATTCTGGCGTTGAAGATGTCGGCATTAAGAAGAGAATCTCAACAAAACCCTAGAAAATAGGACAAGAATAAATATATTGAGAGCAAAAAAGAACGAAACGTAAGAAACCTTTGGAATTTACCAATTTTTAAAAATAATTTTAGAAACATTTTTTAAAATTTTGGAAAAAAGAAACTTGAATGGTTATTAAACTAGTCCGTGTCTCAAAAAGACAGAAACATAAACGAAAAATGAGAAACATGATCGATATTGAACAAGGTCTAAATTGATAGATCTCAATAAAAAAATCGATAAACTACTACAAGCTTCAATCAAGTTAAATATTTACAATGAAATATTTATAAAAATCTCTATGATTAAAATATGAATGTTAAAATTGGTTACTACAAACTTTCTTAAGAACATTTATGAATATGATGCACTCGCCCATTAAATACTAACTATGTATGATAAAAAATAGCTAAGATATGAAGAAAACAGAAATGAAGGCTTCAAAAAAGAAAATGAAAGGTATTTCATGCTTACGATATATGACGTGCTTAAATAAAATATTGAATTTTGTTTTCATTTAACAATAATTAATAGGAGAGAATTTGAAAGGGAGTACTTAGTTTTCTTTTAATTGACAACATTTATAAGAATCAACAACTCTTTGTTGATATCCACGTTGATATAACTAGAAAATTTACATTGTTTATATTTTGATTAGTGTTTTCAAAATATTATTAAATATTGTCTCTATCTCTTTTCTTTTTGTTTTTTCTAAAAATAAATATCACATTCATTCTAAAATACGAAGATAGCGGGAATAGAAAAGAGTTTATGGTTGAAGTTTTCAAAATTCACAATCTCAGTGGCGTAGTGGTTTTATTGTTTGATGTTATTTTCAACACCAGCATCATGGGTTCGATCCGTGAAATCAGTATTTGCTCTCAATTTATTTGAGAGTAGTAGACACCCTGTCTACCCTCTCTGTAGGGTTTATTATCCCCAATCTCATACGATTAACACACGAACAATAGAGATGATCAGAGAATGATGGTGAATTACACATACTCTATTTTTTAATTATTGAAGATATCAAATTACCTTTCATCATCATAATAATTTTATGAAGAATAAAAAAAAATTATATTCTCACATTTGCATTTACTAACTATTTATATGACGTTGGAAGGTAAGTTATATAGAAATGTAGGAAGATTTAAAGAGGTTAAATAATAAATAAGAATTATATAATATGTTAAATATGTATAGATATTAGCATTAGACCTCTTTTTCCTAGTAATAGTAGTAGTCCTAAAAAGTCTCCTCCTAGTCGAACTCCTAGCTTTTGGCCTCCTCTCCCTTTCTTTCACTCCTACAACAGCTACTAGAGCTAGAGCTCTAAGGTAAGCTTTCTTTTCTTCTTCTAATACTGCCACTATAATTGAAACTTGATAAACTTATTTCGTTGGAGGTCTTTCTCTTTCTTATTCCGTTGATGGTGAATGAATTGCTAGTAGTTACAGCCGATCCCGCAACTAGAGCAAGAGATATTTCAGAAGGTTCATTTACAGAAGTTGGAAGACTTGAAGCGTCAGAACCTTTCCTTGATTCCTCAGATGCTGCTAACTCCCTACCCCAACCTTAGAGAACCTTAGCTTCTAAACTCATCCCTCGGCCAAGCAAAAGCACTATCCTATCTTACCTTAGCAAAAGACCAAATAAAAGCTTCTTCCCTGTAAGAGAAGTCCTATCCCTCGGCTACCACTCCCTTCTATTATAGTGTATTAGATATCGGAAGTAAGGTCTCTAAGAAAGTCTGCTAGCTTAGTCTCAGGTATGTTTCTCATGGGATAGATAAGCCTATGAGTAAGCCATATTCCCTCTTGTAAAGGCTTCATTTCCTGGAGTTGAAGCAAGAAAAGCAACTACAACTACAGAATTTACAGTTGATTTATTTGATGCTGTAAGAGTTGATTAAGAACAGTTTCTGATGGAACCTTCCCTTTTCCAACTCGGTTGCCTTTTATAAAACCTAACCTGAAGATGGAAGAAGAGTTACTAGATCTCCTGCAACTAGAGAAACTACTCCTTCGGAAAGGTTTTACTTGATTTTCAAATGGAAGAGTTACTAGAGCTCCAGTCTTATCCAGCTCACCAGGCAGGGGAAGATGATATTTTACCTTCCCTTTCACCTGTTATTTTACCTTCCTTTTCTGTTCATTCATATGTTACCTTTTCGTCGGACGAAAGGTTGCCTTGAACAGCATGCTTCGATGCAATTGAGACTCGAGTAACTAAGGTAGTCAGGCCAGCCCTTCCTTAAGTCAGCAGGAGAGGAAACAAAGAAGGAAGCTCTACCCAGCACCGTAGTCTTGCCTAACCGTTCGATCGGAGATGCCTTTGTATGGTATATCAAGTTGTTAAACTACTTGTATCGATTTGCTCCATTTATCAAACTATATTCCGTAAGTCGGCTATTTTGATGGAAATCTTTCAATAACGACCTTTGATGCTTTCAAATTTACAGCCCCATAAAATGGTATTTTCCAACGGCCCACTTGAGCAATTTGCAATTCTCCCATTGATTCCTATGACCCTCTTCTGCTTCATCACGCGATTAGGAGTGAGATTTCCTCCCGTGACCAGTGCCTATCATCCCATCCCCTCGTCGAAGTCCACCCCCTCCTCCTCTGGGGTTGAATAAACATCATTTGCCCTAACGACTAAGAAAACGACTCAAATTAAATGATTTTGCAAGCGTAAAAAGCGATTCTCTTTCGTCCGATACTTTTCAGCTCTCCCTTACCCGTCAGCAAAAGCCATTATGAAACAAAAGTCATAAGATAAAGGTGTCAATCATCATTTAGTAGCGCGAGATTGGGATGATAATTAATACATTAAATAATTAATATTATTAATATTTAATATATTGAGTTACACAACTTTTGGAATTATAATTAAATCAATTTTGTTATGATATCAAAAAAAAATATTTATTATTTGTACGTGGGGGGAGAATTTGAATAGACTAAAGAAAAAAAGTCCGATTTTTATTCTTGTAAATATAGAATTTATTAAATGTCGCTTTTAAAATTAAAAAATTAACAAAATGACAAAAATGTCCAAAAATGATTTTGATACTTAGCCACGATATAATTCACTGTAAAGATAACAATTCATAAACTTTAATGACATATATTAGATATACGAAGGATGAGATTTTATTTTAAGATCCAATTAATAATGAGAGAGCTAATTCATATTTATTATAAATTTTGTGATGCGTTATTGATTTTTCTACTTACTATCTTCAACATTTAATACAATTTTTTAAATAAGATAACTTTATTTGTATCTTTTAATCATTGCATTTTATTTGATTATCGTATAATATATTGAATTTTTACGACTTTTATATATGTTTTCATCTTGCAATTGAAATTATTTTATTACCATAAAAGAAATAATTATTTTGATTTATAAGCTAAGTTGGACTAGTATCTTATGATTGGATTCGGAGGAGATGGAAAAAGAGAATTACATCAAAATCTTGTTTGTTTTTAGTACATCACATTTTCTCCTCAATTTCTCTGCAAATTCTTTCTCCAACATCTCATTAAATCTCTTATCATGTTACATCAAATTTCATCTAATTTCAACTCTTTTATTTCTTTTTTATTTTTATTTCAAACTTTAATATATTTTTTTTCAAATTAACTTTTATCATCGTCGAGTTGAATTATTAATATAACTTAAAAATTCATTTAAAAATTAGAAATTTAATGTTTAAAAAATATAAATTTAAATATACTGTTGATGCGAAAAATGGTCAACGGTCTATCCACAGTACGATTTATTTAACTGAGGACGAAAGGGCCTGTAAAAAAGACAAATTTAGGGCACACCGGTGTGGTGTGAGCCACAGAGCCTCCGATGCCTAAGTCAGCAACGGGTTAGGGGAGTAGTAAGGAATACTAAGAAATAGCTTAAGGTACTTAGCTTAGGAATTGTCCTTGAAAGGGAGAAATGACTTGATTCTTATAGCAACCGGTATCGTAACCGCTGCAGCTCACTTATGGCGATGTAACGGTCGGTCGTTTAGAAACGTCCGCCATTAAGCCGGGTATGAATA
>JBBMEG010069521.1:0-13338 GCA_037832605.1 Cyclanthera cordifolia
CTCCTTAGAGGTCGGCTTTGGTCTCGGTTAACCCTTATGTTTTTTAATATTTTGAGTATTTGAGTTAGTTTGTGCGCATCTCGACTATTCTTATGAGACAATCACTCGATCGTACTACAATTGGTTGTCAAAGCAACTCATTGAAAATTATGTAATCTTTGAGCACTATATGATTTACAACACTCTAGTTTGACCATTAGGCCAACACAAGATAGTTACTTAGCTTGGCAATTTTTTTCTTTTGATACAAATAGTTAGGTACGGTTAATTGACATAGTTAAATTTACCTTGACCCATAAGTTTAACATTTTGGATATATTGGTAGTTTAAAATAATTGAATATGGAATCAAAGCAGAAGGTCCTGAGTTCAAGTTCCTATCAAGTCATTTTCCTTGCCAATTAAATACTCCAATCATTAACTCAACCTTTTGGATTTTATTTTTAAGTACAACAAAGGTGGATTGAAGAGACTCGAACTATTGGTCGAGTACAGGCTAAGACATTACTAGTACCAGCTGAACTATACTCGCTTTGGCCAACCTTTTGGATTGATTTAACATAATTGATCAGATTATTTAACAAATTTCAATTATATATTATTTTGGGTGCGGCAATGATGAGTATTACCTTTAAGAGATTGGAAAGGCCATCGGCAATTGACAGTCCAGATTCTCCCCACTCCAGTACAGGCTGAACAGCTCTAGCAGTCGCTTCTAGTAGCTGCGTTTTCCATAGAGTAGATAACGTTGGCTTATAACTAATAAGTTTGATCATAAATAACATTTATAGAAGATTTTCAAAGATAACTTTACTTTTTCCCATGTGTGGCTGATATAAACAAAGTTCCCTTGATCCAAATTTTTAACCGCATTCTTACCTTTAACCGAGCTTGGTAATGCCGGCTAATCCAAATGAGGAATTTAGTGTGAAAAAAAATTGAGTCAAAATGTTAAAATACCATTTTTGTCCATTGACTTTGAATTTTGTTCCATTTTGATCTCTAGATTTTCAAAAGTTAACTTTCCGTCGTTATACTTTTAAGTTTGTTCCATTTTGATTCCTGAACTTTCAAATATCCAACTTTAATTTCTAGATTTTAAAAAAAGTTTAAAATAAATTCATATGATAAATCTGAAGTTAATATTAATTGAAATGGGTCGAGTAATGTTAATAGTTTTAATACAAATAAAGAAAATGTATTAACATATTTTTTAAAGTTTATAAAAAAAGACGGTAATTATTTAAGAGAAACTAACGAAAATTTTTCAATAAGGAGTAAGGACCAATTTAAATTTTTGATGATAGTTTCTGAACAAAAATTGAACACTTGCAAATTCAGTGGACAGAATACAAAGAAACTTGAACCTCCCTAACAAAATGGACCAAACTTAAAAATTGAGGGATTAAAATTAAACTTTTAAAAGTTTAGGAGATAAAAACTACATTCTTACCTCTAGCTGAGGCAAAGTACATGCTTCTCCATCTATAAGCATCCCATCTGTTGCACGCAACAATAGATCTGAAGCACTTGCCAATACGACCAGCGATTCGGGAGTTTCCTGATTCCTCATTAGCTCAACTATCAATTTGATGATCCGCTGATTGATTCTCCACATCTTCTGCCCTTGATCATCTTCTTTTGCGATCCACGGTTGCAATTCCCTTTCGGCCTGACGAGCACAGAGAGCCATGAAAATGACTAAATACATGAAGTGTATGATAATGAACAATAACAACAGAAAATAGAAAAATGAGGTCATGGTTGAAGAAAATTTTCGAACTAGTTGCAACATGTCAAAAAATAATCTCTTAGTATCGTTCAATGACAAATTCTTTGGCAGAGATGACAGCAATTAACAAAAAAGTTAAAGAATAATTTAGGCCACGTTATATAACATGATTTTTTGTTTTTTTAATTAAGCTTATTATCTCCCAATTTATCTACCATGTATGAAGTGTATGAAATCCTAGCCAAATTTTAAAAACCAATTTATATTTCCAAAATATAACATAACTTGTGAAAACACATGTGCTAAGTATATCACACAAGGAAATCCATATGTGAAAGTTGTATTCATAGACTTAATTATCAAAAACTACAAACTAAAAATCAAATGGTTATCATTTCAGACGGAGCCTTAATCATCCAACTCAATTGCAGTTTTAGAAAGTAGAGCATAACAATGCAAAATAACCATAGAAGTAGAAATGTGGACCTGAAGAATAATGGCTGTAGCAGCTTTAGCTGGGGAAGCAGATACCACATTGCATAAGGCATCAACTACCTATTTAAGATAAGCAATGCAATTCAATAAAGATCAAAGAGTACCCTCCAACATATATTTCAAGATAAAAAAAAGTGCTATGTAGAACTTAACTTTAATAACTGTTCTCTTTCCTGTTTATTGTTAAAATATAAGAAAAAAGAAGAAAAAAAAAGGGTCTGGTTGAATCATTTTAACCAAAAGCTTAAAGGGAGTGTTGGATTTTCCTTTATTAGATAGTAATTAGCTGTGTCTTATCAATTATGGGTCTATATTTATTTTCTTTTGCTTCCTTTTTTTTATGTAATATTCTTTTCTTATTGTCAGATGACTCCTCTTCTATATAAGATGTTTAGATCAAAGAAGAAATACAATACTCTATTTTTCTTCCATAAAGTTCAAGCATAAGCTACAGACCCAAGAGATGAGCGAAAATAAAATTTCTTGCAACAGTTCTCTCAAGAAACAGTACTCAGCCAGCACCTTGAAATCTATCTTTTACCTTTAGTCGAGGATGTTTCATGCGTAGCCAAAAAAAAAAAGGAAAAACATACTACAGATGTCAAAAGTTTAGAAAAATTCAAATACTTGCTGATTCAATCACGTTAAATAGCCTTCAATCAATAAAACTTAAAATTGATAGGCGACAATCAAATTAAATATTTCATATTTTGCTATGTATAGTACTTTTAAAAAGTTGCTATAATTAAAACATGGATGTTGGCTATATATATTCAGCTCTATTGTATAGAATAATAAGGAATTTTCTCATATTTGTTCTAACAATAAGACAATACCGTTGTCAATATCACCCAAGAGAAAAAAATACCGTTGTCAATATCAATATTGAAATTTCAACTTTATTGATATATTGATAAAATATCGATATTAACAGATATTTTTGTAATTAAAAAAATTAAATAAACAATTATGTTGTTTTTACTCTCAAACTAAGTTATAGATTTTTTTAAATTAGTATTTATATTTATATTAAAGTGAAAAGATATGAGAGATGTCGATTAAATCCCAATATCAATAATCTCACTTTATTTTACTTTTTAGGCACATTTAGTAAGGCAATTGTAAGTAAAGCTGGCAGAACAGAAAGTCTAAATATGAAACTGAGAATGAGCTCTTTTCTAAAGATACAATTGAAATCCATAAAAAACTGTTGCAGAAATAGAGTTCATAGACAAAAGTACGATCATATGAAAGAGAAAAGCCTGTTTCATGAAGTTTGTTAATAGGAATATACGAGAAAGAGGACTATCTAAAATAAAATAAAAGGAGAAGAACGTTATACAAGCTTACCTGCTTCCATCCTTGCTGGGCCGAAGTGCTCTCCACGCTAGGTTGAGTTTCAGGAGCTGTAATCAACTTGTGCCACAGTAGAGAAATAACAGAAAAACATAATGCTTGCTTCTCAGCTAGCACTGATCTCAAGGGAACTTCTGCGCAGCAGTTAAATCCTATATGTCTGTTCGTCGTAAGTAAATTGGCTAAATCAGAAGCATCTATTGAGAAGCTTTCTAGACTTTTCCTCGAAGTATTTCCCAACTCTTCATTTGAATCTGATGCTCTCTCAAACACGAGTTTAGTTTCTGTATGAGACGAGTTGTCACACTTTTGGACAGATGATTGTACAGACTGAAAGAAGGTACCGTCTTCATACTGAATCTGTTTTTTCCCGTTAAAACCAATGAGAGATTCCTTCCATTTAGGTAATTGTATTAAATGTGCTTCTAAAGGTTGAGCCTTGTTAACGATGGAAGCAACGGCTTTGCTGTGAATATCGATTAAGTTGTACAATGATGATGCCCTGGTATAAATTTCATTGTCCCACTTGCATCGCATCAGGATAGAGAGAGCATGCATGCAAGCCTTCGACCTTCTAAAGAGTTCAGAAACATGAGCTGCAACCATTGCTGCAGCAACTATCTCGTTCGAACTATAACTCCATGAAGTTCCCACAGTTGATGGCTTCAGAGAAAAAAGGGCTTCTAAGATGGCCAGAATTCTCTGAGTGTGGCATACTGCTGAGCCAATACTATTTTGAAGCTCAGTTGAAGGGCCATTTACTTTGACCAGTTTTATCACTTCCTGTGGATCTGTAGTGTTCATATGATCACGTCCCCTAGCAGTAAAAGGAAATAATTGGAGCTCACATGCAAGAGCACAAACAGCAGCTAGAACGTATGAATCGAATGTAGAAACAGGACCTTGCTTTTTAGCCCTTCTCCTTTTTATTCCTGTATGGTTCTCGGATACTACATGCAAGTTCTCAATACTTTCATCAGGAAGATTACTTCGTTCACGTCTCAATTGTTTGCTTCCATTGGATTGAGCTTCGTGACTAACACAAACAGTCAACACAACAAAAAGCAGGCGTGAAGCAAGCTCCACAGAAGCACACGATTCTAAGAAGAGTGAATGAACCATGGTCCGAAGCTCAGTGACTGCAAGATTTTTAGAAGCAGAGCCAAGGCTGGAAAAATATCTTGTTTTTCTAGTTTGTTCTCTAGTAGACTCGGAAGGAAATGTTCTTTGAAGAATTGATTCTACAGTAGCGACAAATATCTTCATTAGACATGCTTCAGATGGGCTTCCACGTGGGAGATATTCAAGAACTTTAAGGAGAGGAATGTATAAATTCCATGACAGGATGGGAGGTTGTAATGGTGTTGCAACTATGATTTCTGGGAGGTCAACTACATCGGAACTTAATGGAATTAAGCCATAAGCAGCTTCCCAGATTGTACAAATTCTCCATTCAACTTCGGGACCATGGGCGCAAAGCATGGACGCAATTCCTTGTGCAGTAGCTTCAATTGTAGCTTCCGCTGCAGGCACTTCAATCTGTTATAAGTATACAGATAATATTTGGGGTTGTTAGAGGTAAAACAAGACTAGATTAAAGGAAGGAATTTGGTCTTTCAAGAAGCAAAAGCAAGACCTATACAGAGACTAGGTTATAAGGTTCATACCTGTTCCTTAAATGATGAATCATACTCACCAAAAGATTCATATTGAACATCAACTCCCTCAACTTGTCTTAGTGGTGGAAAAAGTAATGCAGGTTGGGAAAGTATGCGAAAAAGCAACGCTGCTGCAGCATCAGCTGCTATACCAGCTCTCATAGACATTGCAATACCAATGGCACGCAAGAAATGTAAATGCATCCAGTTTCTAGGTAGCTGCATGCAGGACAAACAGTAATTAATTCTTTTCAAGAAACTGTGCTAGGGTTCAATTTGACCGACTATTCCAGTTCAGAGAGAACAATATCACAGTTGGTAATGATGATCCCCACTAACAGCTCAAAATTTCAAAATTTTCCTTGATAATGGAAGTGGCTTGCTTCAACAAAGGTTTGTAAGTGTCTCAAAAAATGTATCTCCTAAAGTAACAGGTTTTATCGAAAATTGAAGAGTAAAATTAGGGATACCATTTATTTCCTTGTATATTTTGTAAAACAATAATTTATCTTTCTTTCTTAGGTTTAGGATAATTGTTGATTTTTTGACTGGGATCCTTATATTATAAATTTTTTGACTGGGATTCTTCAAACTTTAGAGACAGTGACCACGTTGATCAAGGGGTTGGAGCAGAACCTTCGTTCTCATGGCTATCTTTCCAAATGAAATTTCGAATCTTTCTTAGTGACTTTGGAAGGAGTTTTATAGATGGCCATGGGTGGGTAGATTCGCAATAGCATGTGTGGCTTGTATGAGTGTCAATCTAGCTCCTTGAATATGACAATGCTGCCAAGAAAGAATCTTCTTCTCCACTCTTTTGATCATAAGCTCCAAAAAGGAAAGACTTTTGAGATTACCATTAAGGAAAGACACTTGGCATCTTTCTCAAAAAAAAGAACCATTAAGGAAAGACCCGAGTAGAAGGTAGGTCCTTTGCTGATCCTATAACTGAATTTATGGATGTGAATAATAGTTCATGGTCTTCTAAGTTGATCCTTATGATTTCGGATTTATGGCCATTTATGTTGAATCTCGAAGATAGTTCAAAGAGATAGACCATGTTGAACATCTCTTCTATGGCCTTGTTCTCATAGATGGAGAAAAGGAGACAAATTGTAGATGATGAAGGTTAATGGTTCCAACTCCCAAAGCAAAGCCTTGAATCAACCTTTTATTGGCAGTGGGAGCCATAAATCTACCGAAACAATCCACCAAGAGAATGAAGAGAAAAGGAGATAGTGAGTCTTCCTGTCATAACTATGAGCAATAGTTGTTTACACTACATAGCGACTTGTCCCTACTTATAACACGTATTTGTTAGTCAATGAAAGTTTCATTATTTGTTAGAGCTATTTAATTGTTATTTTCATCACCTGAGCGTTTTGCTGATAGCCCTATTTGTATGGATTTATATTAGGAGTGGTCAAACAACGGTGAAAAATCTGCCCACACCAAAAACTTAATTCTACATTCATGAATGGCTTAACTCATATTCCTTACTGCATTGCATAGTATCCAGCTTACCCTTATACCAGTTGCATACTCTTCAGCAGCTCGAAGGAGTTCTACAAGCTGAACAGATGCATCGAGTGCATCTGGAGCCCAAGATGGCGGTGCTTCTAAGAGTCCAAGAAGAAGTCTTTGAGTGGCACTAGGAGTAGCAATGGCATAATATCTGCGCCAGAGAGGAAAAAATGGATTACAAAGCCAACACCAATAAGGTAAGGATATAAAATTTTCTTTTTCCTTGAAGGTTTAGATAAGCTAACCTATGAAATAAGCGAGCATACGGCTCAAGAGCTGGTAGCCCAGCAACTAAATGTTCATCCATAGCTGTTGTGGGAGGAGGAAGGAGGAGTGCAGGAACAGCAGCTGCTGTTAGAGTTGCAGTCTCGTACCGAGAAACTTCCTCATCACAAACACTCAATATTACTCCTGCACCATTTGCAACAGCCCACCTTGGAGTCGATGGCATAAGTTGAGGGTGTTTTCCAGATCCACGAGAAGCTATAAACAAGAAAGCCAGCTCAGTAATATCCTTGCTTTAAAGATGAAATTAATGCACATCTTCCAGTAGACATCGTTAACACACTGCACTAATATGATATGGTGTATTTTCACTTCAGGTCATAAGGCTTATCCATTTAACCAAGAAAAAAATCAGGAAATTATCTTGAGTTAGCCTAGTAATCAAGACAAAAGGGCTTAAGAGGCGATGTATTCAATCCATGGTGACCACCTACTTAAAAGTTAATTTTCTACAAGTTTCTTTGATGATAAATGAAGTAGGAACAAGCAGTTATCCCGCTAGAAAATAGTCGTGCACATAGCTGACCCAGACACAGAAATAAAAACGATAAAGGTTTGAGAGAATCTGATATTCTATTTCATTCACTATTATGTGGGTACAAGATCAAACTAGAGCATATATGGCCCAGTAACTAGAGGATGCGAGTTCAAAATCTCCCACCCCCAATTTTTGTAGAAGGTAGGAAGACAACACGATTAATATGTTTAAAAAATTATAACATGCTGATATAAGAACTATAACACTTCTTCTCCAGTTGGAACATACATATTCAACATGCCCAATATGTTAGAGAAAATTTATTTGCATTCCATTTAATGTTTTTATGACGATATCTCTTAATTGCTCTCTTGTCTTTACTTATCTTGTGGAAACCAAACCTTATTATATATTTTTATGTGCAAAATGACAGTTGACCTCAATATGCTTAGTCTTCTATTGAAACTCTAGATTAGATTTGATATATATATATATTTTTTTTTTTTTTTGAAAAGAGATTTGATATATATAGTTGTTTGACTATCACACAAATTAGCCAGTGTTGTGATTTCAAATCCTCAATTCAATAAGAAGTTGATGTGTTCATACTAGTTCACACACAAATTGTGCCATTGTTCCATATTTTTATTTGACACTTGAAATGACACCATTTTGTTTCTTACTCTTATAAGAAACCAAACTACCACCCCAATGCAGTACACCCACAAGTGCATAATATAGTGAAAATTGATCTTGTATCTTCCTTGGACACAGCCATATAGCATCAAAGAAGTATCCAATGTTCGTATGCCCATAATTTTTATAAAATAAACAATTCCAGAAAGTTACCTTGATAGTTCTTATTTTGGTCTTTCTTTCTTTTTTCTTTTTTTTTGAAATCGGGAAATCAAAGCTTTGCTTCACTATATCAGGGGTAACCACGCTCGTTCCTAGGTAAGGTACCAGGAGACAACGAAGGAATGGAGACACGGAAGGTGTCTACAAATTAATGTCACAGGTGGGTCTCGAACTTGGGACCTTGAGTGAGCACACCTTCAAAGCCCAAGCCTTCAACGACTGTGCCACCCCTTGATCTTTCATTTGCAGCTTAGCTTTCTCTTGTTTTGGTTTGTAGTTTGGTTTTGAACTTGGTTTGCTTATGTTTTGTTATTTCTTTTGTTCACTCCCTTGTTGAAGTTTGTATCTTTGAGAATTAATCTCTTTCTATATTTCAATGAGAACTTTCTTATCCTGTTAAAAAAAGCTATAACTTCGTGGAGTTGTAATAAATCCTTATTTGGATTAAGAAAAAAAGACTTCCTTTGCTTAAAGACCATAAAGGATCTAGGCCTATGTATTTCTTCGTATTTCTACTTGGGGAGAGATTTTTTTTACTTATTTTTTTAACAAGTAAATTATCTACATACATTTTTTTTGTATGCCCTTCCCTTCTATTTTCTTCTTCTTTTTTTTTTCTTTCTAGTGATAGCTTGGCATTAGAAAAACAAACAAAAAACGACATCTCCCTGGCCCTATATTCCAGTCCCACATGATAAGACAAAACATGCACTTCATAAAGAAAGCAATTGATACTAATGAGATAGGTTTCTTTATCTTCCAATAATATAGAAACTACTAACTTTTAACAAAGGGAAACCAAAAGTACAATTTGACATTTTCTCAACAAGCTAGCAAATGTAGACATCTTCAATCAACTTGAGAAGGAGGTTGGTTTTTTGTCGGTAAATTTATCTGTAAATATACTTTAGCTACAAAAAAATTGTATTCATATCAATTTTATTCTTCTACTTCCCATTTTGTACTGGCTCTTTCTTCTTATACAAAAGACCAAGAGTATGACCATCTACTACTACTTGCATAGTGATGGAAATACAAATATCACATTCCATCTAAATTAAGCTAAACATTGATGAGAGGGGCCAACATGAGCCAGCTAACATAAGACATCTTGACCAAGTGGTTAGAGATTTTGAATCCCTCACCCTAAACACACTTCTTGTTATTTTCAAATGTAGTCGCAAATCCAATACATCAAATGAAATACCCCTTCATAGTTTGACATTCAAAATGTTCACAAACCTGATGTGGGTGGCCTGAGCTCTCCAGCAGCATATTTACCCATTACACCACTGCACCTGTTAAATGGTAAAAATGTTTCTCATTATTGATTTTTCTAATAAGAAACAATATCATAAATGAGATAAAATTATAAAGGAAATTCAGGTAACACATTGACCTACGCAAGAAAGGGCAAAATGGCCCAAGTTGGCGATTTGTTTAGTAATCAGCCTACCAACTCCCGAGAATCATGAAATTAAAAGGAAGAGTAGGAGGGCAAGACATGATCATCCTCATTGATTGTGGCGCGACGTACAACTTTATCACCTTAAGGCTAGCCAAGACTTACAATGATAGCTCATTATGGGGTGGTAATGGGAACAAGAGTGGTCGTAAGGGGAAAGGAATATGCAATGGTGTAGAAGTACAATTACACAACTGAAGGTACATATAGATTTCTAAGAAGTAGATCTCACTGCTTAGCAAGTGTCTCCACTCGGATTATGCTGGTGCCTTGAGAATGCTGACTTGAGTATGCTAGGATTGGAAGCCAAGAGTTCCAGAGGGTCCATAAGGAAAGGTACTTTGTCTCCAGGTTTGGCGAAATGGGTCTGCGGGCCGGCAACCCGACCAGCTAAGAGCAACCTTCCTCTAAAGTTGAGTAGCGTAGACATGATTTTGAGTATGTAATGGTTGAGAAAGATCGAGCTAATGCACACACACTAGTTAGCATTAACCATGATGTTTATGACCGAACAAGGTCAAATGGTGCTTTTAGAAGATCCTTCACTTACTAGAGCAGAGGTCTCTTTAAAAATCCTGCATAAATCATGGAATAAGGATCAAAGGTATTTGATCGAGCTACAAAGACAAATAGAGGAAGGGGAAGGCCATGAAGGAGACTGAGAGCTAAGGTCAAATGATCAGTTCCTGCCAAGCATCATATCGAAGAGTAGGCGTTCGTATTTGAAACTATAGCTAGTCTGACATCCCAGAGGGACGTAGATCATTAGATAGAGCTGAAACTAGGACAAGGACCAATACACGTGCGGGTGTATAAATATGCACATTCTCAGAAGACAGAAATTGAGAAGGTGATCGAAGAAATTATGGGGCAGAAATCATAAGACTAATTCACAACCCTTTCTCAAGTCCGGTATTGTTTTAAGAAGAAAGACAGAGGATAGCGATTTTGCCTCGATTACAGAACGTTCAACCGAGAAACAATTCCTAACAAGCTTCCCACTATTGTTAGACAAGCTCCATGGGTCTAAGGTGTTCTCCAAACTTGACTTAAAGTCAGGCTACCACCAAATCCGAATGCATCTAAATGATGTGGAAAAGACTGCATTTAGGACAGAGGTAGGGCACTACGAGTTCCTGGTAACGCCATTCAGCCTAACGAATGCCCCTGCCACCTTTCAGAGTCTGATGAATCAGGTTTTTCGACCCTTCTTACGTCGATTTATGTTAGCTTTCTTTGATGACTTTTAGTATACAACCTTAACATAGAATCTCATGAAAAACACCTCAGAGTAGTATTCAATACCTTGAAGGATCATAGACTATATGCTAACAAGAAGAAGTGTGTATTTGCTCAGAACAGATGCGAGTATTTAGGCCATTGGGTATCAGAGGCGGGGTATAGGCAGACCCTGAGAAGATAAGAGCAATAGTGCAGTGACCGACCTTAAAATCTTTAAAGGAGCTCAAGCGATTCTTGGGCCAGACTAGCTACTATCGCAGATTTGTAGAGGGGTATGGAAATATAACGACTCCCTCAATCGAAATACTTAGAAAGGATGTATTCCTATGGAGTGAAGAAGCCACCGAGGCATTTGAAGTATTGAAAAAGGCTATGATCACATTACCAATATTAGCTCTACCTGATTTCTCAGTCTCGTAGGTAGTCAAAATGGATGCATCGAAACACAACTTAGGAAGGATGGTCATATAAGCAAAGTCGGCACTAATTCCTACCATTTTATACACCAATCATGATTCGATTTTGGGTGGGCACTTGAGTTTCTTGCAAACCTACTAGAGATTGACGGGAGAACTCTTTAGGAAGGATATGAAGGCGGATGTGAAGAAGTATGCGGCTGAGTGTCAAGTCTGTCCACACAACAAAATTGAAGCAGTAGCACCAGTAGGGTTACTCTAACCATTAGCATCTCCCGAACAAATATAGGACGATATCTTCATGGATTTTGGGGAAGGATTACCGACATTCAAAGGAAAGAGTGCCATCCTGGTGGTTGTTGACTGGCTTAGCAAATACGCACACATCGTTACACTAAGTCATCCCTCCATAACTAAAGACATAGCTGCAATTTTCATTCAAGAGATAGTCAGACTCTACAGATTTTCACATTTCATAGTATCCAACCGAAATAAATATTCATTAGTCACTTCTAGAATGAGTTATTTAAGAGCCCAGGAACACAACTGAAAAAAAAACACGACATCCCCTCCACAATCAGATGGGCAAACAAAAAGGGTAAATAACTGTCTAGAGGTGTACCTAAGGCGTTTTTGTAACGAGAAGCCAAAGTAGTGGAGCACATGGATGCCTTTGGCAGAATTTTGGTATAATACTAACTATCACACTTCCATCAATTCCACATGGCTCCAACTGGTTTATAGACGATCTCTACCTCTGATTGTGTCCTATGGAGAACATAAGACCACCAACAATGCGGTGGAACAACATCTGATAAAAAGAAATTTGGCCTTGGCAGCCCTAAAGGAGCGTTTACACTTAGCACGGGATAGGATGAAACATTATGCTGACAAGAAAAGGTAGGAAGTTAGTTATAATGAAGGGGGCATGGTATTCTTGAGAACTTGGCCTACTGCCGAAGATCATTAGCAAAAAAACATTCTGTGAAGTTAACACCAAAATTCTTTGGACCCCATAGGATAAGTGAACGCATCGAAAAGTAGCCTACCGATTATAACTACCACCGGAAACCTCGATCCAAAATGTGTTCCATGTGGTATAGTTAAAAAAACGCATTGGATCGAAGTATAGAGTATGAACAGATCCAACAGTGATGTTAGAAGATCTAGAGAGGTGTGGCAGTATCGGAAGAAGTGTTAAGAATACGAATAACAAAAATATCAATCAAGCAGAATGATTAGTGAAATAGAAGGATCAACAACTCTACAAGGCGACATGGGAAGAAGTTGAGTATATGAAGAAACTATTCCCATAATTCCACCTTGAGGACAAGGTGTAGTTGACCCCAGGGGGTAATGTAAGACCCTCCAATATGCAGACCTATGCGAGAAAGGACAAAATGGCCCAAGTTGATATCGAGAAGGAAAATAAGGAGAGGGCTATCCCACTTCCCATCCTTAGCTCCGTTAGAAGAGTATAGAGAGGCAACGGTCAGAAGGAGACATCCAGCAGGGAACAAGCGATAGTGGGAAATGAAGAGGTGGTCCCCAACCAAAGAACAAAAGTATAAAAGGGAAGACGAGCAGAGGAAGCAAGCAAATTTCTAGAGAAAACTAGAAAGCAGGGAGAGATACTAACCTTCTTGTTAGTGCTGCTTAATTTAATCCCACATCGGGATTTTTAATTTTTTTTTTCTCCCTCACCCTTATGTATAAATACATGAATATGTATTTATAATTCACACAGCAAAAATATATATAATTTAGAATTTCTAAATTCTATTTTCTAAATTATTTTATATTAATTTCTAATTGCATTTAGAAATTAAT
>JBBMEG010069552.1:0-13333 GCA_037832605.1 Cyclanthera cordifolia
GATAGATTTAAAGTAAACTAAAAAAATACGCAAAGACCGAAAACGAATATCATTGAGATATCTTTCTTCTTTTTTTTTCAAAATTACAATAATTAGGGATGGAAGATTCAAACTTGAGATCTCATAGTCTTTTGCTGGTGTTCATTAATGTCGTTGAGCTACAACTCTTTTGAAATTATTGAGATATTCATAATCTTTTGAAATTATTGAGATATTCATAAGTAAAACTGTTCAATTTTAAAATATAAAGACTAAACTGAAACTAAGATCTCAAATAACAATGACTAAAAATATTAAATTTAAAAATATAAAAATTAAATTAAGACTAAACTCTAAACATAGACATAAAAAATAAAAAATAATAGTAATAATTTTCCCTTATTTATTTATATATATATATATAACCATGAAGTTTTTAGATTCCAATATGATGATTCAAAAAATAAAAATAAAAATAAAAATCCAATATGAAAAAAGAATCTTTTTTAAGTCAAAGGCATGCATACACCATTGTCAAAGCAAAAGGAGGTGTTCAAATTAAAAGCTATTCATGTGTGCTGTCCCTCACTATTCATTATTAAGCCAAAAAAGTTATATGCAAATATTTTTTCTTTATATATATATTTAATAACACATTCAAAAACATAAACATTTTGTCACATTGCAAAATCCTTATTATTAATTGCATATCCAACAATTCAACATAATTCTCTCTTTCATTTCAGCTATTCATAAATTAAAATATATGCTCAAAACATTATTAATTGATTACAACCAAACTCCTTTTTACCAAAATATGTACAAATGAGATAACAAAATATAAAAATATATATATATATATATATATATATATATAATACTAGTAGTTAACTATCATTTTGATCTATCAACTTTCGTATTTATTTTATTTTGATCTATAAATTTGTTTTATTTTAATCTTTGTAATACTTTTATTCATATTTTCATCAAATATAAATGTCAATATATATTTATATTTTTATTTTTATTTTTTAATATATTTATTTATGTATTCAGTTCGATTTTATGTTGAATTTTCCTTGAAAAACGAAATTGAATCAATATATTTCGATTTTATAAAATAGCAAACAAGTATTATTCTAAAAATGGAACTTATCTAATAAATTGTTTTGGTTTTGTTTGATTTGTTCGATTTTAGATTTTCCTTTCAACCCTATTAAATATATATATATATATATATATATTTATTTTTTTTTTTTTTTATATATATATATTTATATATGAGAGAGAAATTTATAGATATACATTAAAAAAATAATAAATAAACTATGAGAACTAATATATATATTTATATATTTTTAAAAGGACAAATGTGCTCATCTTTACAAACTGAAGACTCAAGCTTCTCTTGAAGATGGGTGGATTGGCAAGGGGCATTAACCACATCCATAGTTCACATCTGGTTTTGCCACAACAGAAGAAAATGGAACTTCCACTCTTTCTTTAACTAGGCACCGCGCCTCCCCGTCTTCCACTACAAGAACTTTCCCGACCGGACATTGAATTCTCGGTCTCTCATCTTCTTCAGTCAATGGCTGTTCAAATATCAAACGAGTACCTCTCTTTGCCCCAATTCGTAGCCCGAAACCAGACATGCTCAATATAGAAACAACACCAACAATGGTAAACATTGCCTTGGCTGCTGCAACTACGAGTGAAGCTATTCCATTGTTCGAGTTTCTCGTGCTTGCTTGCTTCTTGGTAGTGGTTGTCAACGGCTCGATTGACTCCATTTTAGTGCCATTTGTCGTGTAGCTCACGGTTACTCCGTTACGGGCAGATTTACGAGCAGAAAAGGATGATGGTAAATGGCCATTGTTTAGGTGAAGACGACTGGGATATGGAGGTAGCATGAGGTCATGGTTGAGCTCTACTGCCTCCCCAGCAAAGGCAGAGGCTTCATTTATCACTTCCAAATGCTCGCCTTTGTACTCCTTGAGCTTGTCGAGTAGCATCTTCCGACTGTGTTCGATCTCGCTGAGGGCCACTTCCCGTTCGTATCGTTGCTGTTGTTGTAAGTCCTTTATATGACGACAAGTAACAATGTCAATTAGTGCTGGATCATATAATTATGTAAACTATGTATACAAACCTAAACCCTGTATGCAAATATATTCAACAAAGATCACATTGTCCCAGAGTACTATTAGTGTAATTAGCAATGAAACAGAACAAAAACCTAAGGATTATTATGATATAATCCAAATTATAAGATGTCTGTTCGGATCTTTCGTGCATCTGCAAGCGTAAAGAAAACAAGAATAGACTATTTTTATAACCTAAGAAGCACACAGAACTTAACAAGCTGGTGTGAGACCCCTGATGACTCCTACAGAACAAGGTTTACACGTTACCCAAAAAAACAAACAAGGTTAACATAAAGTGATGTTTAACAATAATCAAAATGTACTCTAATTCTTTCCTTTTTTTTTTTGTAATCGGGAAATTGAATCTTTGTTCCATTACACCCGAAGTAACCAGCCGGTCCTTAGGTTAGGCACGGGGAGACAGAATAGAGACACAATGTTACAGATGAATTTCGAACCTGAGACCTTGAGAGGAGGACACCTTATTTTAGAAAAAAAAAACTTTTCATTGATAAATGAAATAATGGAGGATGAAACCTCAAGGGCAAAAGCCAATCAATACTCCAAAGTAAACTGCTTAAACAATGGTTTCCAATAATCGATCAAAATTATGAGATAAATTCTTGAAGATTCTTCGACGACGTTCCAACCAAAGATTTCAAGTCAAAACTCTAACCACAATTAACCAAAAACTTTTTTTTGATCCTTTGATTGGGGATCTCAATAAAACCAACAGTAAGAAATCCATAATGTTGAGAAAAGCACACTTTCAAAACTCAAGTATTCTACCATCGCATCATACCTTGGAACAATGTGCTCATTTCATAACTTGCTTATTGTATTCTCTTGACAGGTGCATCAACTTGTTAGACAAACAAAACATTGAGAGATAGAAAACTGGGAAGAACTACCAAACACATACATATCTCAAAACAAAATAAGAAAATGAAAATACAGTTCTAGAGTGAGAAAAGTCGAGGTATGTGTGAATTGGCTTCAACGCTCATAGATCCGAAAGAAAAGGAAAAAACTGAAGACATAACCAGATGGCCTTTTAAGCTTCTTTTCTACACTGAGACATGCTGGATGCCATACACACAACAGCCAAATATTACAAAGTTGATCTTAGCATGAATTGAAGTTCTATTCAAAGCATAATGATTATAAACATGGAACTAAAGCTAAAAATTCCAAAGCAATCCATAATCATATTGCTTTTGACAAGAGGGACAAAGAGAACAAGACAGACAGAGAAAATGTTTTAGCATTACAAAGTTGATCGAGTATATATTTCCCGTAAGAATAGTCATGGTGCACATAAGATAGCCCTTACCCTAGCAGATATCAAAAAGTGTATATATACACACACACACACCAAAGCAACGAACATGATTTCGTTTGGCAGAACAAACTATGAAGCAATTCAATAAGAAGTTGCAAAGTTTCTATTCACTTTGTTTCTACAATAACAAGGAAGATCATTATAAATTCAACAAAAGTAATCATTATAAATTAAACAAAAGTAGACAAACAATCTCTTAGCTTCAGAATATGGGGAAATGAATCAGAGGAAACCAAAACCCAGATCAGAACAATTGCCATATGATGCAGTTAAACAAATTCAAACACATTACAATCTAAATCAAGAACAGGACAGAACCACAAGTCCACAACCACCAAGAAATGTGAGAAAGAAGAATGCCCTAATCAAAAAAACGAGGAAAAACCTGCAAGGAAGAGAGTTGAGTCTCCAATGACTCGAGAGCATCGCAGATAATCAAAAGCCGTTCCACTTCATCGTCGTCCTCCGTGTCGCCGGCGGGAGAATCAGAGGCGGAACCGCCGTCGTGGGCAGCCTCATTTCCCGATCCGGCTGATGGGTCTTGCCGGAGAGAGGCGGCGGTCGAAGCCTTGTGCATGCAGTTGCCGATCTTCAACCGGAGCTCGGTGGCTCTGCCAAGAACCATGTCTATGCCGCTTTCTTCCATGAGAGCTGCTAGCTCCGGCCTCTGGCTCTGGTTCTGGTAGGGCTAGGGTTTTTTAGGGGAAAATTGGAAGTGGGGTTTTGAAAAGCACTAGACTGTGAACCAGAAGGCGCCAAAGTAGTAGTTTAAGTGATTCTGGTGCTCTCTCCGTAGATATATCTATTGGCAACAAAGACCCACCATTTTTTCTTCTTCCTGAATCTCAAATCTCAAACACAAACTTTGTTTCTAGCAAAAATAAAATGGAATTTTGTACAGTTTCTCAAATATTCAAAATAAACCTAATATGTTCCAAGGAGTCAAGATCAAACTTTGGCAATTTGAATGTGGTTGAATTATTTGGTTGATTGATGTTATAGATAGTACAAATAAACTCTTTTAAACATTTCTTAATCATTAGACTATATCTCTCAAGATATCTCTCATTCGAATGTATACTCGGTTCATTCATGTACCTCTCATAACTGCAGGTGTTACAAGAAGCCTCTTGGAACACACTTAGAATTGGATGGTTGCGATCTTGCCATCCTTATGTTGTGTTGTCGTTCTTAGAATTTGAACAAAATGCTTCAATCTCTTCATAATTGACATCATTCTTCGCATTTGTGTGCCTTTGACACTTGCGATGAGTGAAGCTCTGACAATTTCGCGAAGAGTTTCGTCTCTCCTTCACTCCTTGAAGATCTTCTGGTCTGGTACAAGTATGACTCTTCCTTTCCTTTTCTTTCTCCGGTTCTTGAGTAGAAATGGTTCGACTCTAATTCTTGCTTTATTTCTTTCCTAACTCTACTATGATTCTTTGCAAAGTTTTTACAGTTTTTCAAGTCTTTCATTAAGTATCTTGCATGTAGTGAGTTCTATAAAAACAAGATTTAGATAGAGTTTAGATGGTTAATGTCTAGATTTAGAATGAGTTTATTGAACAACTCTTTGCGAAATGAATTAATTAATTGAATATTAGTGTATAAAGACTTTACCCTTCATAAGTGTATTGTTCATTGATGTTGGTATCGAACTGGATTAAGACGAAACAATGAAATCACTGCGCCACTGATCATTTCAATAAAACATTTTGAGTTAGAATATTTACTAAGTGATAAGGGCAATTTTTTTAGTTTATTAGTAATTTAAGAACATAAATGATGTAATTACATTCTCTTAGTTTAACGATGAAAGAACATTATTTTGTTTTTTTTTTTTTTTTTTTTTGTACTTGCTTTGTGTTGTTGTCACGCTAAGTAGAAATGTTCCATCGTTATTAACTAAGTTATATAATTTATTGATTGGTTTGTGAAGTTTTTTTTAATTTAAGTTGAAGGAATAATATGTCATATTTAACTCAACATAATTAGAAATAATTTTCAAAGGGAATCGTCGAACTCTTATTATTGTTATGCTACAATAATGGCAATATTTAATTTTATAAAATAAAAATATAAGATTCAAAAGTCTCACTAATCTAATATTTTATTTGATTTCTATGATAACTGAAATCTAAAAAGAAGCTTTAAAATTTATTAATTTTGCACTAAAATGATTGGAGAATCAAACACATAAATTATTAATTATGTGACATGACTTAATAACGTTATACCCTGAAATTTCAAAATAAATCATCATACTATATATTAATTTTAAATACTCTTAAAAATTACATCTAAACAAGCTTTTGATTGCAATCATTACTAATCATAATACTCTAAATAAATTTTCATTCTAAATACTCTTAAAAACTACATCCAATCAAACTTTTACACTGCAATAATTATTACTTCTAAATACTCAAAATAAATTTTCATTCTAAATACTCTTAAAATCTACCTTCAAATCTCTAGTCTTGAGAAACTCCTATAATAATTAGAAGTACTGACCAAGCGATCGCGCTCATCTATTTAAATACAACAATGTACTTTATTTTTATTGAATCTTTAGGTATCACAAGCCAAACTATACATAATCTTGTATATTCAAATGAAACTTCCCAACCACAAATCACTAAATATCTGGTTGTCAACACCTATATGTTTGATTAAAAGATCAGAGATGAACAGCTAACTTAACTTTTAGGTATCACAAGCCAAACTAAACATAATCTCATATGTTCAAATGAAACTTCCCAATCACTAAATAAGCTTGTAATCATGACATATATGTTCGAATAAAAGGTCTGAGGTTCAAATCCCTACCTACATGCTTAACGATAAGGAAATACTAATATTTCAACAGCTAACTTAACTTTTAGGTATCACAAGCCAAACTAAACATAATCTTGTATGTTCAAATGAAACTTCCCTACCACAAATCACTAATAATCTAGTAATCAAGACATATATGTTCGATTAAAAGGTCAGAAGTTGAAATCTCTACCTACATGCTTAACGATAATTAAATACTAATATTTCAACAGCTAACTAACTTTTATCCTTGCTTCTTTCTGCAAAGGAGCAAAGAATGAACAAATCAGAATCCACCAGCAAAGAATGAACAACTTCTGTCTGTCTCAGCATAGAAAATTTTCATTTCCAGCCAGAGAAAACATTATATTATCAGAAAATGCCTATACTACCCTTTTGTCTGTTTGAGGGTTGAGAATTTAACATTTACATTCCAAATACCATCAAAGCCCGTTACAACGGCTATGTACAATTTGAGGATTTTCAAAAGCAAAATGGAAATAAAGAACGTGGGTGAAAGTGAAGAACTCCAGAGATTCTCTTTCAAAATATAGCTCAGCCGAAGAGAATATATATTCAACCTGATTAAAAAAAAAGGTGATGAACAAACGAGTGAAGAGTTAAGAAAGCACCTCGGACTCAGATTACTAATCCTTCATTGCCTGGCCCCATGCTAACGAAGCTAATGTTGTATGTCAGATCTGTACAACTGTTACTTTATAACCATGCAACTTCCAGATATCAGTTTCTATCAACTACCTCAGCAGGCAAGTTTAGATCAAAAAAGTTGCCAGAAACGACGTCTGCTCTGGCACGCTTCCTAGAAGAGCATCCGTTCTCGTCGGAATTCAAGGACGTCAGTCGATCGCATTCTCGCAATCCTCCTGCATTTGTACCATCAGTAAAACTTAATATCTTTCCGAAGCAGTAGAAGTATCGCTTATATATTTGTCTAGACTAAAAAGAATATATATTTATCTGATATTCTGATGGAAGAAAGACCAAGCAATGAGCAACAATCTTGATTTAGCATTGAATTCAAAACTTGTGAAATAACAGGGATGAAAAAGTGTAGAAAAGTACTCTCCGCTTTACCACTTGTACCACAGTCTGATGGCAGATATTTTTCGGTAGTATTTGCTTTGCTGTTCCAAGAAGCAGAAAGTTCCAGCGCCTTCTCGATGCCTTTCGACTTGTAAGGAGCGATATTGTGAATACCCAATTCGAGGGGACCCAGAAGATCATTCTCAATACAGTCATACCTGCATGAGAATAGGACATGAATTCCAAGAACTTTATAGTTTACACACATTCAGAAGAACAGATTGTTTCAGACACTTACATCTTCTGGCAGAGAGTATCAGTGATGACTGACAGATTAATGACGTCCATCCTTGTCTCCATAACCTTATCTTTAGTGTATTGATCAAACGGTTCATCCAAAATCTTGGAGAGCTTCTCAATATTTTCCTCGAGTTGCTGCTGTTGGCCCTCAAATAGATGCTGCTTTAACTCTCTTTCTTCCCGAGTCATCTCATCTTTGAATAGCTCATCCCCAAACATATAGAAAGCAAATGGATAGGAGTATGATAGAACCCGCCTTGATCGGAAAAGTCTATAAAGTCCAGTGTTTACCCAACTAAAATCCCGGAGCATGGATTCCCTCTCTTCAGAAATCGAGATCTTATCTTGTGTGGATTCCTTCAATTTGCTTTCAAGCTTAAAAGAATCTGTATGAGCTTTGTACCGATTATGATAGTGCATATAGCGATACAAATCTCGTTTTGCTTGTTCAGCTTTTTGTTCTGTTTCTTCTTTGTATCGCCCACAACTGTGACCAGAAATACTCGACCAAGTATGTTCTCGACCAGTGGCACCACCACACAGCCAACTGTACCAGAAGGATAGGAAGTATGAGCTTAGACACACTTGATAGGCCAGAAGAAAAAATAGCTAGAATAGAAATTAACAAATGGGGGTTCATATATATCTAAGTAATTGGGAAACTACTTTTCAAATGCATTTCATTGTAAAGAATAACAATTAGAAAAAGAAACAGAGTTCTACTGTCCGAAACTTAAGCATTAAGCATGAAATGCAACTTTTGTGATTTTACATTCAAATTGATAAAACTTTTTAAGTTATTATTTGGTAAGTTCAAGGAAAACCCATCTTTCACACTTTACACCTCACTTCCTTTATTTCCTTAGATCATGGAAAGATGTATTTCCTTAGACAATAGAGAAACCATATAAAAACTGCAGCACATTAACAAAACATTTAAAGCAGCTACCACATGAAAAAATAATAATAATAAAAATATAACCCATTAGAGATTTGGCACACATTAACTGCAAATTAATAAACTTTTTTTTTTTTTTTAACTCAAAAGGGTTGGACAATCGCATTAATCTGATTTAAGCGAGTCCAACTAGACTGCAAGTATCTGAAGATCATTTGTCTGATATCAAACCTAAGAATGAATTGCAAGTATCTGAAGAACACTGACAGTTTCAGCAGTATATGATTGAGCTATCTGCCTAACAATATATGACAGTGACCTATCTCCCTCAAGGTCCGGCAATATATAAAGATATAATGCTAGCTGAAAGTTAGCTTTCTTTTTCTTTTTTGAGTTTTAATAACATTTGGAGGTAGGGTCTCGAACTTGTAATTGTCGTACATAATGTCATTGGAGCACTGCTCCCTTTAAATAGTTTGCTTCAGATCTCCCTATTTAAGTAGTTTTGAACAGAATGCTCCATTCTAGCTTGATAAAAATTTTGAAAAAAAAAAACTAACAAAGAAAATTATTGCAGCAATGTATGAACTTACCAAAATGCTTGTCCACAGATGCAACTGACGAGGTTACAGCCACCATTTTTCTCGACAGGTTTGTGGCACTTCGGACAGGGCTTTGTGTGCACCGTAATCCAGTTAACTGTTTCGGATTCATCTCGGCACTTCTTAATCCAGAGTTCCCACATCAAACATGAACATGGTGAGTGAGCTTCTGATAAGCAACTGAAACAAAATTGAAAACCACAAGAACATTCTACTTCACAGAACTCATCATCCTCCACACGTATAGCATTGCCACAATGGGGGGTACTTGGACACCATTTGACTCTCTTGTTATCCTCGATGTATGATTCAAGAAGAAAACGGTCGAATTTATTGGCAAGTTCTGGATGCCTTTTACTAACTAGATTTCTAACAACAGCTTCATCACAAATAGCATTACATTTATGAGCCATACATCTGATTCTCCGACTTTGACCCTCATTTATTTTCACAATGAAATGTTCAGTCCAACCTGAAACGATTGATGAAGTAATTTGATCATAGAATAATCTTTTCAAGTTTTCAACAACATAAAGAACAATACAACTCATATCTGATTGCATCTATCAAAGAGTCCCTCACTCAAATGAGTCAATGTTCAATCTATATCCATTAATGAGAATGAAGAGTAAATTATACAGGTTTAGGGAGAGCTAACAATCTTAACCCCCCTAACTACCTAACTAAGTGGCTCTAAATCCTATCACAATCTAGCAAGTACGGACACGTATCCAACACCAATAGTTCCAGACACGTGTCCGACACTAAAATTTGGTGTCCTCTTTTATAATTGTTATTTTTAATTCTGGACACTTTATGGCCACACAATATAAGACTTGTTTGTTTCAAGTGATCGATGACACTGCAACTGAATATGCTTGTGAGCTTTTAGTAGGCATTTACAAAGTGGTAAGATTATATTCTTTGTTGGATTATATTGACTCATATAACTAATTATGTGGGTTAAACTCAAACGCTAATTAAATTTTCAAATTCGTCTTTATTTTAATTATTTATCACAAATAGTAAAAAACTAAAACATTTTGAATGTGATTTTTAAAAGTATAACATAAATAGCGTGTCCCTGAAATATACGTGTCCTGTAGTCTTAAATTATGGCGTGTCTCCATGTACGTAGCTTGTAGTGTCGTGTCCGTGTCTGTGTCCATGCTTCTTAGCAGGCAATTATTAGTAATTTATATGAACTCTGCATAGTTCATAAGGCCATTGGATTTTTTTTTTAACAAAACTAGAATGCATAACTTATTCATGTGAGAAGAATAAGGGAACAAGTTTTATTTGTTCAACAACAAAAATTATATAATTTCAGATAAAAAAAATAAATGCTTACAGTTATTGCAAAAGCAATGACCACAGTCCACTGTAGTTGCATCTTTGCCATGTACTTCCTCCATACAGATATCACACATCACCATGGATAAAGACTCGGAGGTAATATTACTTTGATTTGCATTCATAGTAACACCAGCTGTTGCAAACAAGTGATTTCTCCCTTTCTCGACGAGTACCGCAAACAATTTCTCGACATCCCATCGATAATGAATGAGTAATGTCCGAGCATGGTATTCCCTCAACGATAGCATGTCCATTACTCTACGCATATCTTCTTTCTACATAAACAAAACAACTCCAAAATCAAATCCAAATAATGAAAAACAACCCAAACATCCAGTCAAACGACAATACGAGATAAATGGTGTTAAACCTGTGCCGCAAGTAGTGATTCTTTGGTAATAACCTGAAAACAACAAACATGATATTCATAAATTTGTTAGATTAGAAAAATCCATGTAAATTCCAACACCAAACAAATTACAGCATTATGTCCCCAAGTTCCACCACCCCATCATCACAAATTCGGAGAAAATCATCTGTTGTCCAAAAAGAAAGAAATAACAACAAAAAAGTCCAAAAGGCAAAACAAAGAATGTTATGTTGTGTACGTGTTTCAACCAAACCAATCCATACCCAAATCCCATCTCGGAAATTGAATCGAGAAGCAAGATTTTTCAAATATCAATCCACAACGAAAAGTAATCAAACGCAAGAACAATCGCAAGAAATAGAATACCTTAGTGGCAGGGTTTTTAGGGACCCACTTAAGTTCAGAATCCTCGTTCTCGAGGCCGTGAAGAGAATCTCGATCGGAGTCATAGTAGTCCTCATCGCTGCTGATACAGTCCTCCATTGAATGATTTAAAAAAAAAAAAAAAGGAAAGCGAATTTGAGGTAAGAGAAGACAAATTGAACTCAGATTGAAAAAGAAAAGCAAAACTCAGTGGTAATTTGGGTGAGATAAAAAAAAATTAAAATGAAAATCAACTTTTGAATCAATAGATAATGAGATTCGATTAAATAATCGGATCCGGATAATAAGGAGCCGCCGGCAAATATTTCCCTCCGGCGAGATCGTTGGAAAATCCCGCGAGGAGAGTGAAAGGACAACGACTAATCGGAGTTGTCCCGATGAAATTTTTTTTTTCTTTTTGAAAAGGTGAGCTCCGTATTTGTCATGGTAGGAAATGAAGGGAAAGAGTAGAAGCTAAACGGCGTCGTATTGAAGGGTATATGAAAACGACACCGTTTTCATCTTTCCAATATCTGGTTCACGATTGTTGTAGAAGCTTGGAATCTTTTGTATTTCTTCTCGTTGGGTTCTATTATTTAAAACAATTATTTGCTGCTATTCCCTCCAAAGGCAATATCTATTATCGTAGGAAGCTTAACACGAATGTTTTTGTTTGCTTGAAATCGGGAGATGGAAGAATTGATTGGATTGTGTGTGATTTTAGAGGTTTACCAATGTTAGCAGAAATCAAGTCGGGGTACAGAAACTGTGCGGTCAAAGCTCTTAAAGCTGTGGCGATGAAAGAAGGGCTAAAAAATATTTTGAAGGCTCGCCCTTGGGTTCCTCCTTTGTTGGTGAAATCTAATACTAAGGGGGTGGTCCAAGTTTTGAAGGGGGTTGATAAGGATATCTCTGAGTTTAACAATATTGTTGTTGATATTGATTACGTTTCTTCTATGCTTGGGAATGTGTTATTCCTTTGCTGTAATAGATCTTGTAATAGGGTGGCAGATCTGTTAATCAAAAGCCCTTGTAAACATTCTATTGTCTAGAACTTTGTCTCTTCTTTAAAGGAAGATAGGTCTCTTTTTTGAAGTGGAGATCCCTTGGTGGCCTCAAAAATTGAGGAGGATTCTGGTGGTTGTATGTTTGATAGATAGATAATATATGGTTCTTCTTAAAAAAAAAACAATTATTTGCATTAAAGTTAAGAAATGGGTTTTTTTTTTTTAAGGTAAATATAAATTATTTTTTTAAAAAAAAGGGTTGTGATAAAATATATTAATATTTTCAGATATGGAAATTTAAGAGTCTATAAATATATTTTTCTAAACTTTTTCTCGTGAGTTACATTAAATTGTTTTACTTTGACTAAAGAAATTATGGAATTAATGTGGAGAGAGAGAGAGAGTGAGAGTATAAATATATATCCTTAATTTATCTTTTATTTTAAAAGTAACCATAATTTTTTTTTAAATACAATATTAGCATTGACTTTACATTGACTAGGTTTAGAATTTTTTCAAAAATTCGTTGATATTGAAATAGTTTAAAATATGTATTTGGATTTAATTAAAAAGAATAAAATTCAACGGTATTTAAATTTTATTTAAAATAAACTATATTTTTCTTTTATTTTTAGTACAACAATTTTTTGATATCTAAGTTATTAGTTCTTACATAGTCACAATGAAGCATTGCTTGTGTTGGTAATTGAACAAATTTCTACTCCAAGAAAAATTATGAAACATTTATAAAATAAGAGTAATATTATAAACTTTTTAACTTTGGGGAATTTTTCATAATTTAACCAAAATAAATTAAAAAATAATCCATGAGCTAGGTTTTTTTTTTTTTTTTTTCATGACTAATAGCTGAAATAGCTCAGTTGGTTAACAACAAGGTTAGAAGTTCAAATCCTCTTTTAACGATAATTTTTTTTTCTTTTTTAATTTTCAAATTTATTTTAAACCAAAACATAGCAAAATTATAAGTTGAAGTTGATAGATAATTAAATTTTCTTCTTTTATCAACAACCGCTGGAATAGCTCAGTTGGTTAGAGCGTGTGGCTGTTAACCACAAGGTCGGAGGTTCAAGCCCTCCTTCTAGCGTCA